>BMAT01005469.1:12286-31444 GCA_019649035.1 Elysia marginata | reverse complement strand
TCACTAACTGAAACTAGGTCCATCAATGGTGATGTTGAAGCCTTCTAGTCTCAAAGAAACTTCTAGGATTTACAACCCTGGTGTAAAAATTGGTATTGATAAGAACTATAACTAGATCTAGTCTAGTTTATTGATTCCGTTGGTGCTAGTAAATATGATAGAAGCAAGGCAAGGAAGGTTTCTGCTTGATACACATACGCCATGGTGTAGATAGACCACTGGCCATTACAGCTAGACAAGTTGACCATGTTCAGACCATATCTACAGCTTGGTGAACCACTGACTCGGGACTGTGCATACATGTTTTGTTTATGGGTAAGACAAGCACTACTGATCTCGTAAAAAGAGTAAAATAGATAATAAGGGAGTATATTGAGGCCTAACATTCCTTCGATAATCTAGATCTTGTGCAAATGCAACTGTAAGGGCACTGATTTGTCTGGACTACAACCAACGATTTGAACTGCTTACTAAATGATGAATGTATGTACTCACTCAGTATACAGCCAGAGAAAGATGATTCTGAAGATATAATCTAATCTAGATGCATAAGTAATAGAAACTGCAATATAGCGTGCACCTTCATTGCATTGCAAACTCATAGGACAAGCCAGTTAAATTTACATTGCCTAACTATCCGCTTTGTTTTGATGTAGACTTAGGCCTATATTTAATCGTTATAGCTTACAATGCATGGTATCTAAAACCACAGTAATATTACATGCCTATTGTAAATATGGAAATAATATTTTTACTCTGATTTCTATCCTTTATTGGCAACAGAAATGCATGGATACACAGACATTGGTATTTCACCCCATTGTGAAAAAATGGTATGACTATGAGCAGGCAGCTGCAGTCGCACGACCACAACAACACAAGTAGCCTAGCAGCAGAACATACAGGTACTGCTGCTTCTTGCTAAGAAGTAAAAACCAGCATAACATAAATAAAATAAATGTATAAATTTTTTACCCCCAAAATATGCAGCCTAGTTTTGAAGATTGGTTGAAACTGAAAACAAAATAAAGAGCCCATGAGTATGAGCAAACTTGATAAGAAATTGATCACAATGAGTTGCTTGGTTGTTGTTTTGCGAGTATTTACCCCTCTTGAAAAATCTTGAGATAAAACGTATTTTCAAAATTTTTGCCCTATAAAGGATTATATTCTAAGAATCTAAGCAAAAAAATTATACCCATATGCCTCTCTCAAAAAAATTTGTTTTTATAAGATGTCTTCTTTTTTTCTCTCTCAAAATTAGGAAAGGGTCACAACACCACTCAACTGCCAAACCAAGACTATTGCTTGGAATTATGGTTCACCACGGGATCAGGCGTCTAAGACTTTGTAGAGGACCTCAACAAATTTCACATCTAGATGGGTGCAAAAAATCTGTTGAAATCCGCTTTGTACAAAAACAGACATGTGAATTGATGTTTTAGCTTTTAGCGTATAACAGTTTTTATGTATTAATAGCTGTAGTTTTAGTGTAGTGTGATTTTATTGAAATTTGATATTTTTGTTCAAACTGATGTGACTTTGTGAATTCGATTTGGATTATAGCAGTTTGTTACAAGACAAGGATTGGTAAGTCGAATGAACTTGATGTTGTCGCTAGGGTAAAAGGATTTTTTTTTTTACACTTTTTAAAATTCAAATCACCTTTATTCTCTAACCTGTTTTATTTTATCTTTATTGCAACTGTAAGTAAAATCTATGAATAGTAATTTCTGTTTACTTCATTAATTTTTACAAGTGCAAAATTTATAGGGACATGTCTACAAAAAAAAAATTTCAATTTGCTAAGTACATGTAGGTCTACGCAAAAGATTAAAAACTTAAAAATGGTGCGTCTTACTGTCTTCCTATAAAAATGGCAAGCTATTTTTTAAAACTCTACTTAAAATGCTGTCCTTTTTAATCTTCACTTCTGCATGTGTTCAGTTTTTGGTGTTGCAGTTCTCATAGAATGTTATCAGATTTGGGGACTAAACTTTTATGCAAGTCTGTTTTCCTCTGCCAACACTCTTCTCTGATACTTCTATCTCTATTTTTAATTCTCAAATATTTCATATTTTCTTCCTAGATTTGAGAGGCTTTTTGTTAGATTCTAAAATAGAGATAGTTTTTGCGGAGCTCATAGTTTTTTACATGGGAATAGATACTAAACCAGATCTATCATCTGTCTTGTTCCCTGCAGGACTATAATTTAATAAACATATACTTAGTACTTTTCTTTAAATCTTCATTTTTATTATATCTACTGTTAATTGAGCAAGAGGGGGATTTTTCTGTTAGTGCTCAAAGGGAAAGCTATATATTTATAAGTTATACTGTTGTCCTTTTTCAACTTTAGAGGATCTTCATATCATTACATAAATTTGCTTCTAAACTGTATATATATACATAAAATTAACTTTATTTTAAAGATTATAAAATATTCACTAATTGTCATGTACATTCAAACATCACTAAATGGGGAAAGGAAAGTTCAATCGCTGTGAAATGTAAGTTTTCTAGTTTGTTTACAAAATAGCAAATTTTTTATTTTTTTGTATGGTTTTTTAAAAATCTTATAACTTTGCTTTGAGTGCAGATATTTACATGAAATAAACATTTTTGTAACGCTTATAACATATTCTACAAATTTTTACCTGCACCTAAGCTCTGTGATTACCAACAAAAAAGTTATGCAGCTTTGAAATAGAAGTTTTCAACTTTGTTTACAAAATGGCGAATTTTAGAATTTTGTTATGGTTGCTGAAAAATCTCGTTACTTCGCTTCTAGAGCAAATATCTGCATGAAATAAATGTCTTTGTAAATCTTATAACTTATGCTACAAGTTATCATCTTACACCTAAGCTCTGTGATTAGTAACAGAAAAGTTATGCAGCTTTAAAATTTCAAATGCGTATTTTTTCCCAAAATGGCCGATTTTTTGTTATTAGACATATATTTCTATTCATTCCTGTGTTGGCCCAAATGCATAGTTTTTCGTGACTTTAGTCTTGTCTGAAAGTTTAGATGAACTATCTTTCATTCATTTAAACCACGGGTCAGTTATAAAGTTATGAGAATTGCAGTTGAAGTTGGAATTTATATTTTTTGTATGTTTTTGCTTTTTGTTATTGTTGTGTTCCTCTCACACTTACAAGTTCACAAATCATCCCACATGCCCGTAATTAGTATCATCTGAAGGGAAAATTTATTAGCTTTCTAAAAATATATAGAATTATAGGTCTACTGTGACTCATAAGTCTCTTATTCATAGTTTTCCGTAGCACCTACATGTATGTAAATTTTTTGGTGGCTATTGTTTTCCCTCCTAATAGCTTAGTCCTGGGGAGGCTGATTTCCAGGACACCCATAGTCCTTAATGGTTTAATTAAATTTTAATTTACATAATATTGTAAATGAACTATCACAGATAAAGTTGTGCTATTTTTCAAAAAAATAAAAGTTAAAAGACTTCCCATACTTGGTAATATAAGTGATACTAGTATCCAACCATCTATCAATATTTTTTTCATTTTCTGCAATATTTTTTAAATTTAAACATGATAAAATTTTTTGTTTAGTTTTCAGTACTGTTATTGAGAGTCAAGCCTTGTGCCATATAAAACACCAATTGTTTCAAACCTACAATCTGATAGCCCAACACACTTTGTGGGAGTGTTACTTGCTTAAGTATATCCATCATTAGTAGAATAATAAAGCTCAGAGTTTCATTCTCAGTTTTAATATTTTCTGTGTAATAGTTTAACTGTTTCATTGCACTTACTCTTACCAGTTCACCATGGGAATTTAAATTAAACTTAAAGGGAAGATGAAACTTTGTATTACTTTCCAGTTGTAAAACACCTACACCTTAAAGCCAGCTTTTAGAAAATAAGTTTATGAGCTTTTGCGATTTAAATTGCTCACAAACTTGATCTGAAAGTAAATATTTTCTTTTTCACTTACTTGATAGATGGATCTAAATCTTATATGAATTTAAAAAACCAACATTAAAAAACCTTTATTTAATCTGCTCTTCAGTCTTACAGGCTTGCATTTGTAAAAATTGTGGCATATAATTTTGTTAGACTGATCGCAATACGTTATTAAAAATTTAAACCAAAGCAGAGCGAAAATAGTTGTTTAAATTATTTCTTCATGCTTAGCCTAACTCAAGTACTTTTACCAGGTATTGTTGAAAATAGTTATTTACTCTTGCAAGGTTAAGACAAATGCAGCTAGTACTCAAAACCACATGGATGTTTCAATGTATCTTTGAGATATAAAAGGGCAGTTAAAGATTCTTTAAGGAGGCAAGCACTATTTCTGCAATTTTTATTTTTACCTACTTTCAACCTCTGTGTATTTATCACAACAGAAGTTGAGAAAATTTTCAACAAAGGTTTAAACAAAAGGAAACAGTTGTTATGATTTTGATAAATTTGTTTTGATAACTAATTTGTCACTGGAAAATTTCGGCAATGTAAAAATGAAAAAAAAAACCTACCTGTCTGCGTGTACCTGAGGCAACGATCAGACCTTCCCGTATAATTGAATGCCAATTTTCAATTGGTGAACCACTGAAAAACAGTATACATTAATAAACTAAAAGTTTGCTTTGTTGCATTTCTCAAATTATATTCATGAATTTTATTGATTTTGTTTTAATATTTCTGGAAATTAGAGCACCAGTATTTAACATGTGGTGAAGATTTGGCCAACTTTTGATTAAGCAAAAAGTCGAGGGTCTAGTTGCCAATGTTCCTGGCTAAGTCTAGGTCAAATAAAAATTTTTTTATACATCTTGTCAGGGATTACAGTATTTTTATGCAGAACTATAATCAATGAAAAGAACTCTGACATAAGGGCTTTTTGACTCTAAATGGTTAAGAATTTTTATTAAAAGGCAAAACAATCAGACCTTTTCGTATAATTGAATGCCAATTTTCAATTAATGAGCCAATGAAAAACGGTTCACATTAATAAACTAAAACTTTGCTTTGATGGATTTCTCAAATTATATATATGAATTTTATTGGTTTTGTTTTAAAATTACTGCAGGGCTAAAATATAATTATTTTATCTGTCGGCAAACTGATGAATGGAGAAGGAAGAAGTGTATTGAAACAGTTTAGGACAAGGTGCCCAAAGCATTTCATGATAACAGATTTAGGCATTACAGGTCTTTAGTCATTGAGAGTTCCAGGTGAAGCTTTTTTGGAACAGATTCAATAGTCAATTGTTTAAAACAGAGGGTGACAATGCATATTTGTAGGGACTAGTTAAAAGTATGTGTTAGCACAGGAGCAAGTTGCGTGCTGCATAGTTTGAGAAGTTGAGGCTTGATGTTGTGTGTTCCAGGTGCTTTGTTTTCCTTCAGCAGACTGAGGGTGTGTAAAATGGGAAAGTTTTCAAACCTCTTGATATACTTAGAGATAAAAAATTTGCCATGGATAAAGTTCTGCATAAATTTCATGGTTTTCAAGTTCAGGGAATGTCCCATCTGTTTATAAACAAGAAAATGTAAAACTATTGATAAAAACGAGCAATTTAGATCACAGGGAACTGAAAAACTACAGACCTGTTTAAGATTTATCTTTCCTATCTAAAGTCTTAGAAAAGATTGCCCTAACCCACTTTGACCTTCACCTTACAAAAAACAACCTAAAAGAAATATTTCAAATGCCTATAAAAGTAAGGACAGTACAGAAATTGCATTTATCCGTTTTACTTCAGACCTATTGAAAGCCAGTGAGGAGGGAAAGGCATCTTATGCTAATTGACTTCTCAGCTGCATTTGACGCTATAGATCACAATTTCACTAAATGAGCTTCCCCACTCTTTAGTCTTTTGGAATCTAGGATAGAGTTTAAACTGGTTAACATCCTATTTGCAAAATCAAACTCAGAAAGTTGGAAAATGAACGGAAATCCTAGTATTTGTGAAATTTGGTTTTCCCCAAGGTTCTGTTCTAGGAATAAAACTATTTTCTCTTTACTACCAAAATATTTAAATAACCACCTACAAATTCTTTTAATTACCACCTCTATGCAGACGATACTCAGCGCTATAGATCAGCTTTAACATCAAGAAATCCGAAAACTCTTATCTAAACTTAGTGATAGTGGGAGTGAAGTGAAAAAATGGATGACAGCAAACAAGCTTTTAAAAAAATGTAAAGACTGAACTTATGTAAGTTGGAACACCATCCAGAGTGAAAGAGACTGATCAGAAATATATTTGTGCCTGTTGTGAGATAATCGAGATTTCTTTAGAATTTAAAAATCTGAGAGTTTTTATTGATAGAGCTACGTGCTTAAAAAACTGTCTTTAACGTTAAAAAATATGTTTTCTTGAGCTAAAAAAAATCGGTCACCAAAGATCTTTCATTAATGAAGAGGCCACAAAAAACTTGTCCTTTCTTTTGTAATTTCTAGAATTGGTCAGCGCAATGCAATTTATAAAGGGCTAGCTTGTCAAAGAATCAAAGCATCTATTCAAAACCATGCAGCAAGACTGGTGAAGGGAAAATGAAAAAGACATTTAATAAACCCAATCCTGCAAGGTCTTCACTGGCTCCCAATCCAGTCTACAATCGACTACAGATTGCTGTTAAATATTATATAATTCCTTAAATGAGCAAACATTTCTCTCTTGCTTGAAAGACCTATCAATAATTTACAAACCAACTAAAACCTTCACTCAAAAAATACACTAATCTTAACAATGCCTAAAACAATCTGAAAAGTTTTGGTGACAGATTTTTTTACCACTCTGGCTCTTACATGTGGATCAACTTTACATGCTCAATAGTTTCCTCTTAGTCTTTGTCTACTTTGCTTTTCCCATCTTTTGTCAATTCCTCTTAACATCATTTAAGTTAATTTTATTTTGTGATTGCTCTCTATATGTTTACATATACATTTTTATCGTATAATATTTTAAGTGATAGCATGGATATTTTATAAATAATTGCCTTATTTTTAAAACAATAGTAAAATGTTTAAACTTAAAGACGCCTGCTGTTGCAATTTTTGCGTGTATCGTCTTTATTGCCAACTTTGATGTAAAGTGTTTTGAGCTGCCATGGGCGCTAGATAAATGTTGTTTACTATTTATTATTATTATTTTCGCAATCAGTATATCTTAGTCAATCATGAGATTCCTATGACATGTTGAGTTGACTATGAAAAGGGTTGGTTAAAGCTTAACTGTCCATCTAATCACTTATCACTGGTGAAAAGAGGCAAAGACAACTCAAAGCTATCATTTCTGTCCTCCTATCAAGCCGATATCGCAAAAAGTCTAATATGTCAAGGTAAAGAAACTAATTTCCAGCTTGACATAACACAATACTCACTGAAATGCAAATATGCTGCCATGCTTTTTCCTCTTTTCTATAAACTGCTTTTCTTCAAGGGGTGGCATGCTTCTCATTAGAAATTGATGGTTTGTTCCCATCAATTTTATTTGCTGAAATAATAAACAACTTAATCTGTAAAAAATTTATTGACTGGTTGAAATGTTTAAATATATATGTAATTTGTAGTGGATTGAGGTAAGTTTTAGATGAAAAAGGAGAAAAATGTTGCTTGCCTTTGGTATGATTTAAAGCCTTAACTTATAGTAGCTTCAGCATCCATCGCCATGTCCCTCAAAGAAACATAGCTCCACTATGTGCCTTAAAGAAAAGAAAATTCATGGCATAGGTCTCCAGTTAGAAGGTCTTAGCTTAATTACTTTGAGTGACTTGATCAGGAAGATCCAAACTGCACCAAAAGCAACCATCAAATCCAGAAACACTCCAAGACTTAGCCTCAGACCACAGACACACAAAGCAAATGTAAACAATTAATTACATCTCAAAATCTACTTTGAGAAAAAAAAACAATTGTACAACAGTAAGGGGAAAGTAAAAAAAAATGGGAAGGTAAAACTTCTGACATAATGATGCAAGTTGCTTTTTTCATGTTTTTTTTTTTACATTTTAATTATAGAGCAATAGCCTTGTCATGGGAAAACATCTTGATTTAAAATTTACAAATAATATATCACCATTATCTTAATCTTTAGAACAAAAGTGTAGAATACAAATTTTGATACCTTGTGCTCTGGTAGTGCAACTATGTAAGAGCGATTACTATGGATGATCCTGAAAAACAAAGACATAGGTGTATTTTAACCTCTTTATAGGTGCAATGCTAAAGTTTGAATCATTGTTTAATAGTCTGGATCTAAGGCATTATTTAAGTGATCCAATTTATCCAAAGCTTCAAACAGTTTGCTTTTAGGCACTGCCTCTATGCTTTGAAGCCATTTTCAAAAGCTGCAAAGTCAGATCAGTCAGCAAAGTTTTGATTTTTAGGCATCATGCTTTTCATTTACCTTTCCTCAATAACAAAAAATTCGAAGTTGGAAACTGGTAAAACTGAGTCAAGGTAAAAAAGAGGTTTCTTTATGGTCTCCAGTTTTGGGTTTTTCAAGATTTACATAGGAAATGCAAGGAGTTAAGGCCAAGCCCATAGAACTCAAGACAAATTACCTGGGCAGCAAGCGTAACTTAGCAAGTGAGTTGAATTGCACTGCAACTATCAGCTTTTTTTATTATCGCTTTAATTAATTAATGACTGTTTATTAAACTATATTAAAGCCTTTTAATTTCTGCACAACATATCTTAATTCAACAAATTATTTTCTCGCGCTCTCCATTATCAAAACTTCCATTATCTCAAACTGACCATTTGCTAAACTTGTCAGACAGTTAAAAAAAATTGTTCTGATGCTTTTATACAAGTATGAGATTGTATGATGCCGAAGTCTAATATTGAAAGACTGAGCTTTAAGGAAAACCTATTTTAGAAAATATTGATGGTATTTGGATTGACTCTCCAAGCATGCATGCAGGAAAACATCTTTATACCACCAGAGATGATTATAAAAATTTAAGTACTAAAAATTTGATCAATCAATTATCGGTGCATTATTTCACCAACATATGACTCAAGGTGTCAATTCTGTTGTCAAATAACACTCTTTTATAAAAAAACCAAAGCTAATGCAAAAAAATTACCATCTGAGCAAAGGGAAACACAGAGGATGACGTTTTTCTAGCTCTTTTTGTGTCTCTTTCCCATTGCATCGAAAGAGTTCTTCAGATTGTGGCAAGTGGTTTATAATGGTTCTTAACAGATATATATCTTTGCACTGAAAAGAAGAAAAAACATATGTTAGCTTTTAATAACACTTGTGAGAACAATCTATTCATGTACACATAAACACATTTATTGGAGAATAACATTTGAAAAGTGCAATTTGCTAGGATGCTTTTGCCTTGACCTAATTTTGAGGGTTGGTTGTATAAACCATAATTTTTTTCATTTAAACAAAAAAAAAAAAAACAGAGAAAGATAAGAGTGTTTTGATATAGAGCCTAATCCACTAATTCCCTAAGCCTTTTAGCCAAACGCCAATAACAACTAAATTTTACTGAACTCACAGAGGAGAACCAGGTAAAGTATATCGTTCTGAACACTGACAAGATCTTTCACTGCCCGTAGCCAGGTACTCTCAACTCATTTTATGCCTGATTGTGGTGAACAAAAGTGTGTAAATAGTATTTTCTAAATGACTTAAAGTTGACCTGTAGAACCAGGGGCTTGAACCCCATCCGTGTCTATGCAGTCATGTAGCTCAAAATAGTTGGATGCTTTTAGATTTGTTTCCTTATTTAAAAACACTGAGGTATTAGATGGCCGAAAATATGTTGGAGCAAGCATAATGTAAAATGTAACATGTTTAGAATACCACTAGAAAAAATAAATGCAACAACAAGCACCTATTATCCTTATCTCCAATAGTAACCAAGCCTGAGCTGGATCAAGATAAAATTTTAGATGCTAAATTGATCCTCACATACAGCTGTACTACATGGACACTCACACAAACCAAACAGGATTAATTAGACCCATTTCATTTTACACAAAAAAAAACAACTAAAACGAATACTAAATAGCAAATATCATTCAAGTTCAGATAACAAACAACTTTTTATACAGAAACTTTAATGAAAAACCTCTTTCAGAGGATATCCTTGTAACCATGTGACACTTATTTTGTCACATTTTGAAAGGAGATGAGGGTATTCCAGCCGATTAATCTATAAAAGTATACTTTTCATAACAGCAGGAGATTATTTTATACTCTATTGATCCCTTTAAGGAAATTTCTTCCTTACTCAGCATGACTGTAATGTCACAGAGCTGCGCCACTATGCCCCAGCTGATCAGTACTTTTGAAAGCCACTTTTAAGCCATATGCAAGGTGTTGCAGGCGCATATTACAAATTTGAGCATTGCCTGTAGCTGAGTACCCATTTTACAGGTGGGTTGACTGGGAAAAGGTAGGGTACATTGCTTTCCCAAGGTAATTGCAATATGGCATGGTCGGGAATCGAACCCGCGACTGCCGGATCACGACAATAAAGGCAAATTACAATACTGGCAAACACCATGAACATGAACCTTTCTTTATTACCAAGAGAAAATAGTGAAGAAGGCTTTCTCTACAAAAGCCAGAGCAACATCTGTAGAGTCCATATCAGAGAGTTAGGTTGTAGAAGATGATAGATTACATCAAGTCTAAATGCTTTAAGTCCTTTGGAACTTATAGGGAATCAATATCCTTGTTCTTATCTCTTAAAACTGGTATTTAATACCACTTATAGTGCGCCATGCACTTCTGAGAGCAGTAAGTTACTACAGAGAAGAGAGAGAAGGAAAAAAAAAGTCGTTGACGTTGACATGATTCTAAAAAAGCAGCAATGTGCAAGGTGCAGATCTTGATTCTTTTCTTTATATAAATAAATAAATAAAGCTTTGAAGAATGTATCAACTACAACAAATACACTTGTCCATCAAGCTTATTATAAACTTAGGATTCAAGCAAATACATCTGGTCATCAAAATTATTCAGATTAATGAGATAACAAATTCAATATGTCAAAAAGCATGCATTGTTTCTTATTTTTAATTTGCATTTAATTTAAAACAGAATAATAAAATGGTACTTGCTGAAAAGTAAAATCAAAGAAAACAAAATAAGTTCAGAAACGAACTTTTACTGAGGGGCTCCTGAACTTTCAAATGATGGCAATATGAAGACAATGTAGCGAACATGCAATTATCTCCAAAAATATATCTTTAGAATCATAGCCTGGACGTAACTTAACTAATTTTTTTAAATTGAACATTCTATTTTTACAAATAATATATTTGATAATTAACGTTTATCACCTCCTCATGCATAGCTAATTCATTTGGCTTTCGAGGATCAACAAAAGCAGGATAAGGGGTCAATATGATATCCTGTCTTTTTGATAAAGCTGCATATGCAGTCAGTTGAATAAGAAGATCTGTGACCTGTAACGCAAAAGGATGAAGTGTTAAGGTTAAAAATATGTAACACAGCCTTACATCAAAGTTATGAAGGAAGCTCGTTCAAACGTGAAAAGGTTGAGTTAAAAATTAGGATCAAATGTCTTTTTTTCAAATCAAACTCGGAAATAAAACCAATGAAAACAAAGCAAGATATCTAATACAAGTTAAACAAAAAACATCCTTGGAGTATAACTTTGTTGTCTGAAGCCTTGAACTGCATTTAATAAAGCTTCATTCTGCAAAAGCATTATCAAAAGCAAAAGAAGCCAGATTCTGGAGAGATCAAGAAGGGTGCACACTAATTATTTTCCTGGCTTGTTTATTATTTTTTTTTCCGCAATTTTTTGTCAGAAGTACATACAGTCCATATGTAATCTTGACATTTCGCTCTTTTGTTTAAGTAAGATATAAGTAGACTGGCAAATTTTTCCAAATCTTTTTTAATAAACATTTTGGCAATTTGGAGACTTGAAAACATATTTGAGTGAGCTAGGCAAAATCAATGCCTGTATACAAAAGGATTTCTTAAATGCTATAAAAGGTACGAAAGTTACTCTGGCAAATTTGCAATAGTATATTTTCATTTTTATGCAATATTTTTTTTTTCTATAAAACATGGATCCTCAAAAAATTAGCAACTTACTTCTGGAGATGCTGCTATGGAGTCTACAACACCATTCATCAAACCAAGAGTAGTAAAAGAGAAAATACAAAGGTCACGGTGACAAACAGTAGGCTGCAGATGAAAGAAAATTTCTAAACAATGTACTTGAAAAAATCTTCCAGATTTCTAGCTTCTAAAAAGTAAAGAATTATGAACTGAGTCTATATTTAAAAAACTCAAAGAAATTAAAACGAGCTGAAATTGAAAGTGGCAACCTCCATATTGTTTGAACATTTATGATAAACCAATTATGTGTTTTTTAAACTCAAATCTATGATTATATTAAACAAATTGTACCATATCTTAATACAAAACAAAAACCACACTGGAAGCTATTTAAAATTATTCATTTGTTATATATAATTCAATGGTTCTGCTATCAAAACTTTTGGTTTAGAAAGTACATGTTGCCAAAATTAAAAATAAAATTATATAGTCATTACATTGGAAGCATAGTTATTTGAATAAAAAGTGTGCTCACAAATGAAAAACAAATTTAAGTTATAATAAAAATAAAAATATTATGTTCCTTGATCCAAACCCTTTCAGTTATTAGGGAAATTTCTCATCTTATAAAATTATTCCGTCCCTGTAATTTGTCATTTTTATGTAAAGGGCTTTATCCTAACCTTAAACTTAGGGTGAAATTTAAGCTTTGTTCTGATAAATCTATAGAAGATTAAGCCTTATTTTACACACTACTGTCATGAAAATAACAGTTTCGCAATTTTATCAGTTATCCTCACTATTTTAAATCAACGCTGCTCCCACCACCAAAAAAAAAAAAGACTTAAATACTAATTATAAAGTAAGAGAAAGAAAAAAAATCACAAAAAAACACGTTAAAAAAAATCCAACAAAACAAAAATCAATAACGGATTTTACCATTCAATTTTTGTTTCTATGATAAGCCAATAAATTACCTTAAGCATTGACATTTGGGCAAATGGGTGAGGACAGTCACAAATAGGGCAGTAGTTGTTCAGTGTTAGCAAGCGCTGACTCAAGTACTGGTAGAGCTGGTGGACAACCAAACATTAAAAATGCACTGATTCACAGACCAATAGAATCCTCCCAAAATTGAAAAAAAAAAATACAGATGCTTTAACAAGGAAGAAAGTTAAATTTGATTCACAGACAATTTTAAAAGAAGTTTGCACTTCAATCAGATTAATGCTGTTATTAAATGGATTTTAAAAACAACTGATATTGCTTTAGCAAATATGCTGCAAACAGTATACATGTACCTATTTGTTGATGTAAGAAACGTGTAAGGCATCTTTTTAACGTTGTCATAAAATATGGGAAAGTCTTAACAGAATCATCCTTGAAAGAATGAAACTGTTTTAAACAAGATTTTAAGGTCGATAAATAGTGTACATGTATAATTTTCTTTTTTGGTTCATTTTAGCTTACTTGAAAGAAACTTTGCTTTCAACAAACCTTGTCTTTCGCGAACTCTCTATATTTTCCCGCAGAGTTTGTTGTATCTTAGGTCCATTGTATAAATTTTGTGAAAATATATAATGATTTCTCTTTGTTTCAAACACATATAAAAAAGGAATAACCTACTTTTAAAAGTTATGTTCTCAAATTTAAAATTTCCAACATCCATCTCATTTGCACTGGTCGTGAGACAAATATGTTCTTTTTATAAGAATTCAATTTCCAAATTTTGACTTTTGACAGGTAGCTTGAATGTCAAAAGTAATGAGTTATACACAATCATGTGTCTAATAGACAGGATCCTCTGACCAAAGTTTTTGTTTTCTAGTAACAGTCATCAGTGCATACAAACATTCAATCCACTTGTTTTTTCGATTAAGAATATCAAAAGTCACCGACATAATGTTTTTAAGCATACTGCAACTGAAAAATACTGCTCAAGGGAAATTTCACTTTTTATTATTTAGAAATTTTATTACATGCACGCCATCTCCATCTCTGAATGGGTTGGTGGCTGAAAATGGGAATAAAAAAATATGGGATAAAATCTCATTCTGAACCTTTCAAGGGAGGCATTAATTGTAACCATAAATAGAGTTAATCTAGATTTCAATAAATTGTAGTATTGAAATTTCTCAGAGCTACTTAAATGGTATAAATCAACTTATTTTCTTAACTGATATTCCAATTTATATTCATTTAAAATGCCTCTGGTTAAAAGGGGAACCTTTCCAGTGTATTTTTTCAATGGTCCTCACACCAAAATATAGACCAATACTGAAAAATAAAAAAAAACACATAAGTTCATGGTGACCACCAAAACTGTTGAAAACATTGAGACTCTTAGGGGCAGTAAGGTGTTTCGCATGCACTGACTGGACAGTATATCAGGAAGCTTGTGATGCATTAGCCAAGCTGAATGACGTCATCACATCACATATTAAGTTTTGCGAAGGAACTGTATGTCCCGAAAAGTTGATTACATGTTATCCCAATTCCAAGCCCACTGTTACAAAAGAACTGATAACTAAGAAAAAGCTTTCCTTCATGGTGATAAAACGAAACAAAAACATGTTCAAAAAGAACAAGACCAAAAGATTAAGATGTAAAAAAGAGATTACAAAGAAAAAATCGAAAATCCATTCAGGAATAATAAAAGAGCTACATGAAAAACGATGAAAAAGATGGCAGAGATCTGTTAGAAAAAAGCTCAGCTATCCATAGGTGAAAATGTTCACAAATGCGCCAATTAACTGAATCCTTTTTATTACATATTTCATAAAGATGACTTTTAAGAAAAAATGAAAAAAAAAAGAAATTGACAGTGTTTTGGATAGTCCTACTCTGCATGATGAATTCATTGCTATTTGTAAGTGAGAGTGAGGTTGCGCATGTTTTTAGAAATGTTGATGAGAGAAAATCAAGCGGACAAGACATTTGAAAGGTTGGGTTCTCAAGCACTGTTCTGAAGAGCTTAAACCCATTTAGGCTGTTTTGTTTCTTTTGTCTATAGCAGAGCATAAACTTCCACTTGCTTGGAATACATCAGAGTAAATCCCTGTTGCTATAAAAATCTCAAGAGGAAGAACTATTAGTCCAGTTGCCCCTACATCCATTGTTACAAAATGTTTAGAGAAAATTATTGTTAAAGAAGTGAAAAGATGTTTCTCTGTTTTTCAAGATCCAACGCAGTTTGCGTGTGGAGATAAAAAAGTGAAGAAGATGCAGTTCTTATGTTTTTTAGAATGTTTACAAACATCTTGATGTACCTAGAAGTTATTGCAGAATACTGGTCATAGAATTTTTGTCTGTTTTTAACATGATTTAACTCCACCTTGTTATCTCTAGTTAAGTAAGATAAATTGGAATACAAATTTGATAGCACAGATTCTGGACTTTTGAAGGTTTAGATCACAATATGTCAAATCGTCAAACATTAAGATTATAAATAACTGGAAATGCCATATTGTATCCAATATGATTATAACTAACACTGGGGCACTGCAAGGAGCTGTGTTGTCACCGATTCTTTTCTCAATCTATTGTGACAAATGTGTATCCCAAAACACAGGCTATACCTATGTAGTGGAATTTGCTGGCAACATCTCGATTCAAGGTTTGATAACAAAAGATGAAAACACTTTTGGCGAAGACATAAAATGTTTTGTTAAAAGACAGAAAGATTATTTTTTGCCTCTAAACGTAAAAAAAAAGGAGATTGTCATTGATTTAAGAAAAGACAAAACACAACTGCTGCCTGTCCTTACAAATAATGAAGAAATTAAGTGCATAGGATAGTAGAAGTATATTGGAGTATCTATTGACAACAGGCTAGACTGGTACACTAACTCTATGACTCTTTTAAAGATATTGAACACCTATTTGTATTTTCTATGTAAATTGAACTCGTTCTATCTTCACAACAAGCTCCTTAACCTCTTCAATAGAGAGGTATAATTGAGAGTGCCATATGTTGTTTTTTTTAAAGTTGGTTGGTTGGGGAGGAAACAAAAACATGACATGCAAAATGACTCAATTATAAGGGAATGTAATAACATTTGCTAAACAAATAGCAAATTTTGGAACACAAATTTATTGTATCTCAGTTAAACTCAAAGCGAAATGATCTAGATTGTAAAAGATTAACACCATAAATTATATAACCACAGGATTGTAAATGGCCAATGAATAAAAAAGCTGAGAACAACGTGAAATACATAGTGCTTTGGACTCAATAGAACTATAAAGCAACAGTAGGCAAGGGCATCGATCTAAAAGGTTTGTAGAAGCAGAAGTTGTGCTTTTAATTAAATTTTATACTACAAAAGGTTACTTTCAAGCAGATGTTCAATTACTGGTTGATCTTTTCCTCATGAGAATTAAGAACAGCAATAGAGCTGAAATGCAGAATTTTAGGTGGAAAAGCTGAAATCAGCTGAAATCTGAAAGGTTTACAGCCCTGTAACATATAAGTTTCTCTGAATGCTCAGGAAAGCCTTTGTTTAAGCATCAAATGCACTGTAGAACGCTATTGTAAATCATTCCCAACTTCCATTTAACTCAATAAAGAATTATTCATGTTTTCTTTTTCAGAACATTTACTTCATTCTTGTAAGTGTACAATTCTAATACCTCATTGAAACTGATGTTTTGTGTACATCTATGTATCTTGCAATAACCACAACAATGTGCCTCTTGAAAGGACAATAAAGATTATATCTTATCTTAATGAGATACTGAGTTATGCTCATGTGAAATACTCAATACATTTACCATATTATGTAAGGATCACTGTCGTGAGAAAGTGTACGGAGTAGGAGTCAAGAAAATAACACCGGTTACAGAATGGTTAGGACCGGCCTAGGCTAGAGTGTTAAGAGTGTGAATGTGTAGCGAGTAAGTCAAACTTTAGTATATCCTAAGTTCCTACGCAGTGTTTTAGTGAGCGATGAATTCAACACACTAGCGGGTGTAGGTTAGCGANNNTAATATTTTAAGCGCATCAGGAAGCCGTTACAGCCTTATGCGACAATCACAAACTAAATATTATGCTCAATATTTTTACTCGTCTTATTTTAATAGACCCCACAATCCCATTCCCACCAGCTTATTTCTCTCTGTCTTTGCTTTTCTGTCACTTCACTCCTCTAAATTTTGTGACTACAAGTTATCTACTTGATTTCTTTTTCCCTTTAGCTTATTTTTGGTTTACCTGAACTAAAAATCCATATTCAAGACTGGGTGCTTTATTTTTCTCACAACTTGAAGTCATCTCTTTGCTGGCAAAGTTTTCCCATGAACATTCAGAACTATCCCTGCAAAAAAAAAAAAAAAAAAGAAAAACCTAAACACCACTTCAATTAAAGTCACACTCCGAATTTTAACACATACTACATACCAAGATTAATTTTTGAGTTTTTGCCAAACAGTGGGGATAAAGTTTCCTATGAAAACTGTAACGCTCCTATAGATGTCTAACAAAATATCAACTCTTTTTATATACTGTTTTTTCCACACGATCAAACTTAAACTTAAATGCCTCAAATAAACTCTTCAATATTTTCAAAGTATTAAAAAAGGCTAGCACTTTATGTAAAAATATGAAAGAAACGCGTGTTATATCATAATGAAGCTCTGATTTTTTCATTAAGAAAATCTTAAAAGGCATATTTTATGACAAATATCTAGTATATAAGACTACCAGTTGAAAGGGTATTTCATATTGTGCTCTGAAGGAGATTTAATTATGATTTCAGCAAACCACCCCAACCACTGCAAAAACAATATCAGACTCCAATTTGTCTTATGGAAATTTGACATTTTAATGTTTCAAATATAAGACCTATGCTATTTTTCACACTCAAATAACATACTGTAACAAGACTGCAATATTCTTCTTCTGCAGCCTGCAGACTCAAGATTATACATCTTTTCCTTCACAGGTCCATGCAAATAAACGCCAACTGAACTCTCGTTCAGGGCATTAAAGTTCACCCTGAATACTACTCTTTCGTGCTATTACTAATACTTCACAAATTTCACTCACTGCATAAGGCCAGGTTCCCATTTCACACACATGAAGATTAAGAAAATGGTGAAAGCTGTTCTTGGGTTCAAACTCATAAATCCAAAAAGTTAAGGAGAGTGCATTGCTGTCTGATAAATAATAATGTGAAGCGATAACAGGAAACTTTATGCTTTAAAATACCATGCCAATATATTTTTTCCAAACCACACCTTACCTTGACTGAGAATCCAGAAGATAAGCTACAGCATCTTCTTTAGAGCCATTGGTTCTTTTGAGAGCACATCTTGCTTCAGTTTCAAGAAATCCCATTTCCACAAGACACACAACATCTTCACAGCGAATACCTCTGTAAAAGTATCAATTTAATAATAATGATAAAATTGTAACAAAAGTTTTCATTTTCATCATTCAAGGGTGAAAATTGTAGATAATTTGAGGCAATTTTGAAGCTTTAGAGCTACTAGCAAGAACAAATTTTATACATAAGCATTGATTTGATACATATTCATCTGTAAAGTATCAAAATACATTGACAATCAATCTATCATTCTTACTTGCTTTCTGAAACAGCCTCAGCAACGGATTGATTTGTTAGATCTCGCAAGCTTGACTGGCAAAAAGAAATTGCAATACTGAAACAAAAAAAAATATTACAAAGGTTAATTTAAAAATAATCATCATTCGCTGGTACAGTTTATAAAGCTTAATAAATTTTCAAAGAATTTCCTATGTATACTAGGGCTGAGATTAGATCCAGGTATATTCAGCTGAAAGGCAGGGGTCCAGTGGGGAGTTTGCACCCCCTCCCTCTTTCTCGAACTAAAACGTATAAATTAAATATGTTCAGCATCAGGATTGCTGAAACGTTTTCCACAAAGCCACTTCTAGATTTGTCTTGACATTTGAATAGAATTTTTGTTGAAGTCTTGCTCACTGGTGTCCAAAAAGAAAAGGGACAGATGTAAAATGATATACACCCAGAGATACACAACATGAGGGACAGGCAGAAAGACAGGGACAAAAATGGAGGATTATCAAGAAAAGGTGAATTTAAAGACAGAGAGACAGCTAGTGGGGGGGGGGG
>BMAT01005465.1:54569-69554 GCA_019649035.1 Elysia marginata | reverse complement strand
GTTTCTGGGTGCAGGGATGCAAGCGCTTTATGCACAAAAAGCAGGAAAATTTTGGCACCTCTATAAAGAGTTCCACATGGAAGGCTACTGATAACCAATAGCTGCCCCCAAAGGATCTTTGATAGATCAACTAAAAAAGGTAACAAAACTACACTACTAGGGCCTACAGAGCTGTAAAACTCCAAAGAAGTGTTTGATTTTCTATAAAGCTGAAGTTTGGACGGTTTTCTTTCACAATTTGAGTCTTAATTTTTTTTTCAAGTTTTCAGGCTTTTTCTTTTACTAAAGAAACTGCTAAAAAATCAGAAAACTTGCATCCTTGTAAGTGAGTCTAAACCTAAAAATAGGACTTAACAGCTTATGAGCCTCCAATGTTGCAATGAGTGCTATGTAATTTAGTGAATACTGATTGAGATCTCAAGATGTCTGCAAGCAATTAGGAACAACCCTTATTGCTGCAATAGTGTAAAGGATTAGGTTTTTTGTGGTGGTTCTCTTTTGGGTTAGTAAGAATTTCCAAACCATGACAGTTTATTCAATTTAAAACTAAAAAAATTCTTGTACACCTATAAGTTTATACACCTATCTTTGTAAAGAACATGAGAAGCTGATGGTCAAAGTTCTAAATCTAAGAGGTTTTACTGTTATTTGGCAGTCATAAATCACTCTATTTTATCACCAAGGATGCCCTTGAGACAGAAATAAGAAACCTGAACTTTTTCACCAGCCTTTAGGACTTAATACAAAATCGACTTAGACTGAATAGACGATACCCATTATCTAGTATGTTCAAACCAAACTGGAGAGGCAGAATAACCTGATTTTAGGTTAAAACCTGAAAGGGGGCATCCCTGTATCACTGCTTGTGTTTTAGCTACCAAGTTAATTATACTGCTTATACAAGTTTTCACCAGGGGTGGGAACTACTTATGAAAAAAATCCTGAGGTCAGGGTAATGCATTACGAAACAACGTAAACTATTGCAAGTACAAGTAAAGTCAGTGCAGCAGAACTAAGATATCTACTAGTACAAAGTTCTGTTTTTCGCTCAGGATTTTTCTTATTCAAAATGGGAAAAAATCCTGAATCAGGATAAATCTCGAGAATGCCTATCCCTGTCCAACAAGGGAGACAAGCAGAGTCAGCCTCCTCACCATGACACTCTCCAGTCTGATCTGGTAGCCAACGCTGCGACCGAGCTTCTCCGCACGTTCATCTGCCACACGCTGAGCTACGGCCATGGCTGAGATTCGGCGTGGCTGCGTGCAGATGATGTTACGTGAGAAGGAGTCTGTGCCTGCGTTTAGGGCCTCGTCCAATAGGAACTGCGGGACTTGAGTAGTCTTCCCACACCTGAGAAAGCATTAGAATATTACATTTTTTAAACAAAAAAACTGGGTGCTGTGTGCGTATTAGGCAAAAAAAAATTAAAGAAAACTTGAAACACACAGTCTAAACCTGTATGCTACACAAGTAATAAAAAAACAAGTTTAAGATAAGAATATAGGCCACCATTAAAGATCACAAATCACATGAGATTAATTATATTAAACATTGATTTTAATATAAAGGTTGAAAGTAAAAAAATTGTTAACAAAATTTTGTTTAACTTAAACATTTTGAAGTAATATAATGGGCTGCACAGTTTCTTATCTCATACTAGCTAGTCAGCACTTCTGAGGTTGGTTTATGTTCTTATAATTATAGTATTTTTTTAAGTAAGCTTTATACTGTACATCCATATTCTAAATCTTATGTCTCAGAATTTAAGTTATATCTAACAGTGACTCGTTACAGGGTTTTTTTTATTATGATGTTTTTCTTTACGGGTGGAGCCTGTCATTTTTAATTTCCCTATGTGGGATGAATAAAGATTTTGTGTTCTGTATATACGGACCCCGTCGCTCCAGAAATGACCACCACTTTGTTGTGTTCGACAAGGTTGGTGACTTTCTCTCTTTTGTCCCAGGCAGGGAGGTGTTGTCTGGCCGCTTGCATTGTCTGGTACTGTTTCAAAGTCTGAGAGGAAGAGACAAAAATGCATTGCTAAAAAGATGAAAATTACACCTACAGTAAAATTTTCCTTGTAAAACGAGCCAATATTGAACCTCAAAGGGCAAAATCATGGTGGCCTGCATTACCATCCCAATCCTTAAAAAAGGCAAAGTAGCGTCTTCAGAAAGCTCGTAGCAGCCAATCAGTTTAACACCCTGTGTGTGCAAAACACTCGAAAGACTTATCAAAAAACAGACTGTCCCATATCCTCCAAACAACAAACATTATAAATTCGAGGCAAGCAGTTCAGAACCCGCAGATCAACAGAAGACCAAATCCAATGAATCACACAGTTTAAGAGTGATGGCTTGAACAAGAGAAAACCACCCTTACAAACTCTCCTTGTGTTGCTAGATTTTGCTAGAGCATTTGACAAAATGTGTACCATAAAATGGCCAAACTCAACATACGAAATCCTACATCAAATGGATCAAAGCCCTATAGTGCGACCGCCGGGCTAAGGTTGATTTTAAAAACACAGAAAGTGACAACAAACTGTTTAGAGACAATCTGGCGCAAGGAAAAGTCCTTTCACCCATACTGTTTCTAACATATATAATTAACAATGACGAAAACATTGCAGAGAACTGTGACACAAGCTTATTCGCAGATGACCTGGCACTTTGGACTAGCAAAGAATAAATAGAACAAGCAGAAAGAAATATTCAGAAAGCCCTGAAATCCATCAAAGAGTGGGTGCAAACCTGGAAAATAGAGAATTGCGTCAGCAAAAGTGAATCTTGTCTTCTAACTACCAATAATACAGAAGCTAAAATTGTGCCAACTTTGAATTTGTTACATGAACAATTGAAAAACAACCCTAAACCAACATTTCTTGGATTAACATGTGATAGGACAGTCTCTTTTTCAGAAAACAGAATAAACTAAAAGGAAAAATGAAACGAAGACTACGCATTCTTAAAGCTCTTCCAGTGAAATCAAGGGGGAGTGATAAACAAACCCTAAAAACATTGTATATATCATACATTAGAAGTGCAGCGGAATACAGAATGGTGGCTTGGGACCCTGCAACAGCAAAGACAAACGTACAAAAGAGTCAAGTAGTACAAAACGAAGCAGCCTGAGTCATCACAGGCTGTGTAAGAAACACCAGAGCTGAATGCCAAAATCTTAAAGCTGATCTTCTCCCGATCTCAAAGTGAATGGAAAAAATTACATCCAAATCATACGAAAAGTCTCTCAGACTACTGGAAGAGAACCCACGAACTACCATAGCCATCAAAAGTCAAGAAAAATGACTGAAAGCATCATCATGGAGAACTGAAGCAGAAATACTGTCCGAAAATTATAGCTTAAATTCTTACCTGAGAGAGCACCTAACACCTGCAACAAACACTGCACCTTGGGAAAATATAGCTAACGATACACTTTATAACTCAATTGAAATAGAAACAAGTGATGGAGAAATAAAAGAAAGGGCAGAACAAGCTTGAAAACAACTACCCGCTGCTGCTATAGCATTGTGAACAGATGGTTCTGTTAGACACCACTGATAATGGAGGTGGGGGGAGTGTGGATAAATCCCGCAAAGACATATTTACAGAGCCAAATACCCTAAGAAAGAACTGTCCTTGCCAGTAGCTATTGTTCGAGTTGCAGAGCTGAACTTATTGCAGTCAATGCTGGGTTAGACTGGCTAAACGAAAATAGCAGGTGCCTTAAGGATAGGTGTGAAGTTAGAATATGTACAGATTCTCAAGCCGCAATCAAAACCTTGGAAAGAGGACCTTTCAAACTAAAGACCAGTATCCCCCACATCATCTAGTCCAAATTGAAAGATCTATCGGTCATCAAATATTTACATTCATGATACAATGTGTGGCCTAGTCACCTCGGCCTATTAGGGAACAAAATGGCCAAGAAACAACCGTGCTTGATCAAGCAGAAGTGCCTATCAAACAGGCTACAGCAGAAGCTCTCATTTTTAGAAGAGTGAAAGACACAGAGGGAAAAACACTTATTTACACCATGAACTAAAAGAAGAAGCATCCCTTGAAAAAATGGAAAAACTTCCTCCAGATCTCAGAAAAAGAGAGTAGAGTTTTAAGTCAGCTGAGAACGGGTAGAAATCGCCCTATATTGAACCTACATAACATAAGATCGTAGCAATCGCCGACCCAAATTGCAAAGACTTCCCGGGCAGCTGGACGACATGAAGCATGTCTTGCTACATTGTTCCAAGCTAAAAGAAAAAGGAGAAAAACACCTCAGGCCAAGGCTGACCCTAAAACTCCTACAGACAAATCCGCAGAGCTGTGTCATCTTTCTGGGAGAAACTGAGAAACTACCCCAGTGACATATTAATCAGTTGTCGAAAAAAAGACAAACGGAAAAAATATTTGGACAGTCATATAAAAACACAAAAAAAAAAAATAGGATACAGATTTTCAGACCAGATTAAAATATAGATGATAAAAAAGCTTTAAAAATTGGAAGTCCCACCTGTTTATTCTTGAATTCTTCAAGCAAAATTTTGTTCTCTTTTAGCATTTCCTTTGGATTTGACGACCTGTCATGCTTTCTTCTTTGCTGGGACTTGATACAAAACGGCAATGGCAACACCAAAGGAAAAGATCTATATGGTTAGTAGTGAACATTTTCATGGGTGTGAAAACAGAATGGAATCTTTAAGGGCAAAAAAAAATATCTGGACATTCACCTGAAAAGTGATGCCAATTCATAACAAGATTTGTTTTTTTTTTACTGAACTTTACCTATAAAAAATTACAATTCAAAGGTTTATTAAGCCAACTAAGTGGAAATCTTACAAAACCGGGAAAGGTCCGTCACTTGTCGAAAAATATGTCATACATATGTATGCATGTCAATATGTAGTTTTTATAGTGAGGCATGACGGACTGTGTAAGAATGGTAAAGCTGGTTTAGTGTTTAAATTTTAGCCTCTTAGGAGCAATTTCATCTACGGGGCTATCAACACGTCTTTCGTTTATTAAAATTCAGTTTTCTGATGATTTTGTTGCAGTCATTGCTGCTGGCAGAGACTGAGAAAGCTTCATGCTAATGAAATTGCCACTGGCTTTTTGATAATCTTGTTTTCTACGGTGGCTCCAATGGGCTTTCTTTCCATTCGATAAATAAATTACATGTATTTTGCAGTCAAAGGTTACACGTTACACCTCAGCTTCCGTCTGTTTCTTCACACTTTACTACTCATCATAAGAATCCTTCTCGCCCATCTATGTTCAAAGAAATTTGTTTTTTGACAGATTTGTTTAGATCTTTAACGTTTATTCTACAGAGATGCTAACCTTAAATCAACTTGCTCCAGTACTTTAAAATCCACATTTCAGTATTTTTCAAAGCATTTCAGTAAGCCTTCTCATATTTTAAAAAATCCAACAAAGATGATAATACATTTTCATTGGACACATAAAAAAAGCAACTTGCAGAGTTTGCTATGAATTGATATTTATAATGCCTCAATTTTTAATTAATTCCTTTCAAGAAAAGTCTTGAGTTGTCCTCAGACAAAGGCAATAACTCAATATAATTTTTTTTTTCAAAGACAGCCAGCATGATGCGTTGGCAAGTAACTGCCTCCTGTTATTGGCATAGACTTCATCGTTTCCCTCACATTTTTCTCATCACAGATATTTACCTAAGTCAAAGCTAATTTCAGTATTTTAGGTTTGACACCAGTACTCAAGTATTTTGGATGTCATTCTGGTACTAAAATATTGGAAAAGGATAGTGGTTGGCAGCTCTGATTCTATTATCACATTGAACAAAGTTCTTTTCCTTCATTTTGATAGCCTGACATCAGGGCAAAATGTAGATCTAGACATTCATCTAATATAAAATAGCTTTTATTTGTTTGATCTTGTTGTGGATATATCTAGGTAGGTCTCTCTATTGATCTCATATAGAATCTTTCTCTAACTGTCATGAAATTTAGCTCTAGCGGGTATGGCAAATCTAGAGAGCTGATCTAAACTCACTCATGAGATGTTATATAGATCTAGACTTTAAGCCAATATTTGGCCTGGGCTAGTTAGTAGTAGAATCTAGACACTAGTAAAATTTAAAAGTTGATCTGTAAGGAGCTAGAATCTAGTTCTAGATCTAAAACAGCTAATAATGACAGTAAGTTCAAACTGTTGAATAATGCTACAGGAAAAAAAGCTTTTATAAGGATCTATTCTACATTTGCCTGCTCTAAACTGTCAGTGTAATTTTTTTCACATATTTTTTTTTATCTAAAAGATCTTTGAGAGGACTTTTATAGCAAATGTTGCTTTTAGGGATTTCCATAAATTTACAGAAAATTGGCATCACTGACTTTAAAAAAAAATTTTTTTTTTTAGTAAAGAGTAAAAAACAGGTAATGAAAAATGCTGAAAAAAAAGCAACAAAAATTGAAATCCTACCCTTTTTTTCTTGAACTCTTCAAGCAAAACTTTGTTCTGCTTCTTTATTTCCCTTGGATTTGATACCCTTGGGACGTCGTCTTTTCTTCTTTGTGGCGGTGAAAATGCTTGCGCACTCTGAGGCCTCTGTTTATCTGTAAGAACAGATAATTTGTCTTTTGGCTTCACAGCCACCTTGTCTTGAACATCTTGCACTGATGTCCTGCCATTGAGAGTGGTTTGGCAAGGCTCAAGCTGAGTCGAGGTCGACGGCTGGACTACTGGTATCACAGGTTTGCTCAGAGCAGGGGGAGGCAATGCTAACAGCTCTTCTAGTTTTGCCTTATCTTCCAAGGCACTGACTAGGGAGAACACACAGGGAAGGCTATCTAGGGCACTATCTCTTGCCAAACTCATGAGAAACTGGGATATGTTGAGAAGCGTGTGAGCCGGAAGGTTTTCCTCTAGGGACGAGAAGGCTAATAGTGGGGCTTCCTGAGGGTATTTAGAGCCCTCGGGAAATCGAATCTCCAGAGTGAACAAAGGTTTTTTATCAGCCTCAACCTCTCGCAGTTTATTGTAAATTGGATGTGAGAGATCTGTCGTATTGCCTCCATCTTCCCCTGGCTGAGAATGTGAAAACCGGCAATTTCCTTTAAACTTGCACTTTCCCTTAAAGTAAAATTCACACGGCTTTTTCACTTGGTACGGCAGGGTATTAACATTATTTTCAGCGACAGGCTTGAAGTTTGTATTGACAAGCTCTGCTAATTCTGGTAACTCAAGGTTTAGGGCCCAGCATTTATTGGGTATTCTCTCTTCAAACGCTGATTCATAAATTGACTGTAAAGCCATCTTTTCATCCTCCCTGGCCTCCAAGAGTTCTTTGTCACTACAATCCTCAGACTCGGTCGCACCATCATAAGTGTTCTTGACGTCAAGACTTATGTTGAACAAGTCGTTGAGGAGATATTCCAATGCAGCACCCACGTCTCCGTCTGTGAGCTGCAAGGCTTCCTGGCAGTGGTCCTGACTGAAGCCACACCTGGGGATAATACAAGCTTCAACGTCAGATCAAATGGGATTCTTACACCATCAAGTCTTATCAAAAAGATTTACTTCCTGTGTAACACATCCAGGGTAGTTAGTCTTAAGTTTCTCAACACGCTGAACATTTTAGACAACAATATTGAAATCCTATGACTAGTTCTGTCTTTCTGTTTATTTCATGTACTTATGAGCATTTTATATTGTATGTTAAAATATTACTTCTTTTTTTAAATAAAACAAAATTGTATAACTAAAATTCAAAAATTGTATCCAAAAATAAACTCATTTATAAATGAGTGTTTGGGTATCGCAAATTATATTACTGATTTTTCATTTTTTTATCTGCTGGGGGTTAAGATAAAAATTAGGTTACAGTTTGGCATTGCTACCCATTCCCTTTTAAATCACACGACATGTCACCCTCAATGCCTCTGACTGATGTTGACATTTTATCAAAAGTCAGTAAAAATTTATAGAGATATTAATACTGTCAAGAATATTTGTGACCTTGAAAAGGAATACAGGCACTCAAAAAGCCATCATCAATTAAATATTACATACATGATTCATGTAATAATCATTTATTACATACATGATTCATGTAACAATCATTTATTACATACATGATTCATGTAATAATCATTTATCACATACATGATATATGAAATAACCAATATTTTTATAAATTCAGTGTTAAAACTGGGTAGAATAAAAATAACTGACATACTTTTTCACTTATAAAAACTTTTTATATACAAGAGCAATAGAAACACATGAATATACATCAATTTGAAAATTCAATCGGGTTCCAAATAGCAGAGGAAAAAACAAGGAAAATGGAATCCCTATTTAAAAAAGGGCGAGTTGTTTCTCATACAACTATGAATTTAGTGTAAATTCACCTTTGAAGTTTTCGAGTGGCGTACACACTCTCTTGTGGTGCATATTTGGCTGATGAAGATGCAGCTTTATTTTTGTTATTTACTTGGACGTCCTGCACGAGCAGCGTTCTGTCAGTGATCCAGTACTGATCCTCAGCACGATAATCAAGCTCATCATACTCTTCCTCGTCAAACTCCTCGTTGCTGTCATCATATCTGAAAACAGAATGATTGACAAATAGCGGACTCAGTAAGTCCAGGCTTTTTCTTAGATCATGGGAAAAATAAATCACCGCCGTGAATTTCAAATTTAAACTTTTATTTCTTTTTTTTTTTTTTTTTGGGGGGGGAGGGACCACTTGTTTTTCCTAAAGCTTTTATTATTTGTTTTTGCCACCATTTATTTTTTCATCATGTCGTACGTAAATTACTCAAACTTCAAAGCTACTTCGAGCTTAGAAAAACCCAAAAAGTAAGATTATTTACCCACTAAACTTTTTAAAGTATAGATGTGGAATTAGGAGGCTTAAAAACATGTGCTGGCATATGAGGTCAAGTTGGGTTTATTAGTGGGCTTGAGATGAGTGTCAAAAAATGCTCTCCGAGATTTAGAGTAGAATCTTCTCTGCAATTGATTAAGATGAACTAGTCATAATGACCTATTGCACAAAAGAGTCTTACTCAAAACTTCCAGGACCCTCAGCCATCTTGATACAAAAAACTTTATTACGTACTACGCAATCTCTCATCATCTCAATACATGTATATCCTCTCTAATTGCATTACATCAAACTCATACTCAAGATGAACATTAGAGGACAAACAAATTTTTCAAACGTTTGTTGTTTCCTCTCACCCTGATTCAACCTGGGCGTTGTCCATCTGTAGCGCCTGAAGCGTCTGTTTGACCATGTCCTGGTTCTCGGGGCTCATGTACAGTGTCTGCATCACGACCTTTACTGCGTTGTGTGAGCCGCGACCAGACCCACGGCCTCTGTGTGTATAACAAAAAAATACAGTCCATTTAATATGTTTTTACACCCCTGAGGAACAACATTTACCTTTGAATTATCAACAAAGTAGTTGCCTCAGTATACTATTGATAGCTGTTTCTTGAGACAAAATCAAAAGTGTCTGTTGTTTGCGGTGATGGATGAAGTAATTGCCCTAGCATATTATTGACAGTTATTAAATTCTTACAAAAACACATTTATATCAAGTACAAAAAGAAACACTGTTTTTTTACAGAACTACCACCATAAATACAAGAGACTGTTTCTTGAAACAAAATCAAAAGTATCTGTTGTTTGAAGTGATGGATGAAGTAGTTGCCCTAGTATATTATTGACAGCTATTGAATTCTTACAAAAAAAACCACATGTATATCAATTAAGAAAAAAAACACTCCTTTTTACAGAACTACCACCATTAATACATGAGGCTATTTGAGACAAAATCGAAAGTGTCTGTCATTTGTGATGATGACCAGGGATGTCGCTCAAATTTTAAGAAAACAACTGGAAATCCTGGCACTATATTCTTGGGTAAACAAACATAAAAATGTGTCAATTGGGGGCATTGAATTGTCTTTGCTCATAGGATCAATCTAGTTCAAGTTTGTGTGTTTATGCAGTCTCTCAGGCTTGAAAAAAAAAGGGAAAATAACTGAAAAGCGACATCCCTGAGTAACTTAGAAAATATCACCTGACAGGTGTAATAAAGATCATGAAACCATGCCAAGTGGCAAGATTTACTTGTAAGATAAAGGCAAAACTAGAAGATTTACTTGTGAGATATAGGCAAAACTATCGTATCTCAGGTACCAGAGCACAGAAAAAACACAAAATTGAAAGAAACAAAATGCTATGAAAATCATTGCCATGACATTTTGAAATCATAACTCAAATTCTGAAATTTCAGCTGCTAATGAGCCTTCACAATTTAGATCTTTACAACAATAATATACAATTTTTAATAGAGAATACATGAATGTAATCACTAATGCCAACACCTCCTCCATGTAGTCCTCCACAGTCAAAAAATATTCACAACAATAATTGGAATGCGTATGTGTAGCGCTACCACAATATGAGTCTACATCCCATGCGAGCAGAAAATGGGCATTTTTGAGCACTTGGTCAAATTTTCACTCAAAAAGTTTTTTGGACAACCTAAAAGTTTATGATGTTTTATCTCATATCCACTAACAAGACCTTAGAAAAAAAAATGTTAAAAATGTGTACTAACAGTTATTAGAAAATGGCAATCCTCTTCTGGCTTTTGCAAAAGAAAACTTTAGGTCCAATTTCTCCATCATTATAAAAAAGGGCACTTAGATTCTCTGGCTTTCAAATCCTAATCAGAACCCAATTAAGAATTTAATAGAACAAAAATTTTTTCACAATCTTAGAGGACCTTCAAATGCCTTTCCATTGATGCATTTAACTCCATAACACAAAATTCTGCATGTATACTCATTATGTGAGACCCTTCACAAATAAGAATAAAACAGATAGACACATTGGGAACAACTAAGATATGGCAAAGTAAAACAATGAAGTTTCAACAGACATTAGAGCTTCTCCTTAGCCATGACAACATCCCAGTGTTTAATGGGACAAGCAGATATATGGTTATGATACAGTGATGGGACGGAACAATTCTAGTTGGCCAGACATCTTATTTTTATTTAAAAAGAAGTCAATAGGAAGAGGTCCTGTACAAATACACCAAATTTGGACGTGATCCTTAAAAATACAGATTGCCATTAGGCTCTAATCTCTATATGTCTTGTGTCCACGGTGAATGAGGCAGATATTGTAATTTTCATTTTTAAAGGCCTTGCTGTTATGAACAAGACATTTTCCTAAGCTTTCAAACGTCACAAATTTCATAAAATTTTTATCAATATTTTGTGGGAAAATATCACAACTATTATTGATTTCAAATATAGAGAACTAAAGGAAAAGATAGACCTTTTTAATGGCTTTTTTTTGTCTCAATAAAAGAAATTCCGACTTCTGACTCATTCGCCCTGGATGCAAGACAAATAAGCCTGACACCAGATGTAATATCAAAACTTTTTTAAAGTATTATTTCTAACTTAATTACGTTGTTACTGAAAATACAGTAACTTTGCTGTTCATCAAAAATAGATTTTGAATAAAAATCCAGTGCCATCCCAATAATGCAAACTTTTGTGGAATCCTCAAAATTATCTGTGTGTCAAAAGGAGGAGCATAAATATTCATAAGGAGGTGCACTTGGCATGATTCAGGCAATAGCACAGAGAAATAATTTTCTTTGTTGCTAACGAAGCATAATAAAGCCTAGATAATTTCATTTTATCTAGACTTTTAGTCTCTTCTGTTAGAAAAATAATTTCTAAATAAAAGTTATTTAGTGAATTAAAAACAAGCCACTATTCAGATATGTAACAGAGCCTCCAAAATCACTTGACTTTTTTGACAAAATATGAAAAAAGAAAAAAATTTTAATTAGATCTTATGCATTTCAGACAAATTAAAGTTTAAGGACAACATATATAAAAAAAATTATCGGAATCTCTGACTTGGTAGGAAAAGTTACTAGTCTGGATGATTTTTAGAGTGTTTTAATGACATTTACAAATAGCATTTTGATGACCAACCTCCCGGATGAGCCTCCTCTGACATCCCTGCCGCTAGCACCGCCATGAGAGTTATAACCCGAGCTGTTGACGCTGGGACCATCAACCGAGTCATCAATGTCGAGTCCTCCCTTCCTTGATGTGGACCAACCACCTCCTCCTCTGTCTCCGCCTCCCCCTCGACCTCTTCCCCTATCATCGCCTCTCCCTCGACCTGTGATGTATGAGCAATACAATGAGGAAGTCTCTTCTGGTCACAGCAACATAACGCAACATTTAAAATCATTAGAATATCAGCACATATATCAATTTAAAAGTCTGAGTTTTTTGTGTGTATAACATTACTAATGTCATGATTTAATGTGAAATAAGGTATATGAGATTTAGTGAGCAAAAGAGTTAAGTTAAGACTGAAAATATTGGGATCAAGGTTTTAAATCTGACGCCACATAGAAAGAGATATAGATTAAATTGAACTAGAATTTTCAGAAGCTCATCTATAATGATTCATTCAGGATTCACACACACAAAAAAGTCAATAACGACTGAAACAAAAACATAACATTATAATTAATAATCAATCTAGTTTCAATGCTAAATACTAATGCTGATATATAAATATTAGATAATAAAAGTCCTCTGCTTGGACTGTTATGATGTTATCCTTGTCCTCACACTGTAGACTAATCACTAATTATGTTTAAAACCAGTGCTGTATTCCTATAAATCACAGACGCATCTCTGGCTGTACGGTGCGTCTACATGCTATTGCTGCTGCTATTTAGGTTGGGGGGGGGTGGTAATAATGGTTACATGGGTAGAATATCGGCACCCTGGGGATGCAAATAATAACAGTAGGGTATTCGCACCCAGGGGGGCCGATAATCGCAGTCTTATATTTCTAATCTAAGTTGCCATCTCGGATCTCCATCCTAAAATTTATTATCTAGGCTAATTCAAGTAATTGTAATATTGTTACTAATATTTGATTAAAATATCCAAAATGAGGCAAATGAAGAGGATTTCCTTCATTTTGTCAACTGAAATTGAAAAAAATTGGGACCACTCTGCACATGAGTACCAGTTACATTTATAACCTACCTCGACCACCTCCACGATTGAATCGCCCCCCTCCTCTGTTGGGGCGACTACTCCCTTTCCTTTTTTCTCTTCGTTCTATCCTTTGCATTCTTATCTAGATCTAGATCTAAAAATTGATCGGTAGTAACGACTTTTTATCCAAAGCTGTAACTAATCTAGATCTAGGTCTAGATCTAATCTAGAAATCAAGATATAGTTCTCTTGATGAAATCTAGACTCTAGATCTAGATCTAGTCTGACATAAGATAAGAAACGTGTTGTTTTTATAAATTCTAAATCATTTCAATTTTCATTTAGAAAAGACCACTTCTATAGTCAGATCTAGATTGTGAGATTTAAATCCATGAATGGTTTTTCGTATTCCTTAGGCATAATATATTCTGATATAATGCGCAGAGCTAGATTCTATATATCCTAGACAAGATCCCTAGATTAGACCCTAGGGCTAGGAGTAGGAAAGAGTTGTTTCAGTCAGTGATGAAATTGAAATTTAAGATAGTGATGCATTGACAATGTTGGTGGAGAGGTTGCATCTAGTTAAGTGCAGTAAAAAATAATCGAATTCCGTCTATCGTAAGAAGCCATTATGGCAGAAATGATAGACAAAATAAACAACTAGATTCTTAATTGATTGAAATTGAATCTTGAAATTGTTTCGTCTGATTTTGCCTATTGTCTTATTAACGCCTAGTGTAAGAATCTATAGTTTGTTTAGTCAACGTAATGGTCAGGTCACATGACCTACTTTTCTCGCCCCCTTTAAAATTTTCGCGCACTGTCAGCCCACGACGTGACTGTCTTTGTCAGCTGCCCAGTGGTCAGTCTTTGTGTAAGTTTTATAATCCACAGAACCAAAAGAATCTTATTTTCTTCCGCCTTGCCTGTTTATGTAGGTGTATGGTTGCCTCGTGCATCTCGACGACTGGGGTTTTGTTGTACTTGTTGAAAATAAAAGTTGTTTGTTTTCTTTTGTTTGTTTGGGGTTTTTTTTAATTACCGTACGCTGTTTTGTCCTGTGTTCGTTCCTGTTCCTAACATACACGTAATTATAAATCTGGTGCAGCAAAAAAAGTGAATTAAGTTAAGGCAATTTAGAACTACATGTAATAACTTATTACCGATTTTGGGAGGGATGGGGCGGGGCCTTTTTTAGAAATAACAATTTGTTTTGATTCTTGCAACTTGTGTTTTGTTTGTTTACTCACAAGGTAAGCCTACATTCATAACCAGTTGCTTTTGTGAGCACAGTAGGCCTATTTTATGACTTTGATTTTGAGAGATTGTATTTTCTGCTATAGGTTACCAATTTGTTTGCTTGCATCCTTCTTTTCATAACATTTTTTAAAATAAAATTTTGCTTGTGTTATCGCTATTGCTGTAATCCTGTAAAGAATAAGACGGAAAATTGAATATGAAATCAGCGATGAACAATTTGGATTCAGACCAAAACTTGGCGCAAGAGAAGGTATATTTTGCCTGAATACCATTATGCAAAAATATGTTGGTTGCAACAAGGAAATATATGCCTGCTTTATTGACTACGCCAAGGCATTCGATAGAGTACACCATACTGAGATGACACGAATATTAGAGAAAATAGGAATTGATGGCTAGGACATACGTATCATTGCCCATTTATACTGATATCAAAAAGCTGCCATTCGCTCTGGGTGTGATATTTCGGACTTTACAAGCATCAAAAGAGGAGTCAGACAAGGTTGTGTTCTCTCACCATACCTTTTTTAATATCTACACAGAGTTTATTTTTAGAGAGACAAGCAAGTACCATGGCCTGAACATCGGCGGTAGAAAATTCAACAACATCCGTTATGCCGATGACACAGTGCTTCTCACTGAAAATGCTGAGGATCTCCAGCTGCTG
>BMAT01005465.1:29433-50243 GCA_019649035.1 Elysia marginata | reverse complement strand
TATGGAGCAGCGTGGCTAAGTGTAACTCTCAGCAAACATTGCTGGCTCTATGGAGCAGCGTGGCTAAGTGTAACTCTCAGCAAGCATTGCTGGCTCTATATAGCAGCAGCGTGGCTCAGTGTAACTCTCAGCAAGCATTGCTGGCTCTATGGAGCAGCTTGACTCAGTGTAACTCTCAGCAGGCATTGCTGGCTCTATATAGCAACAGCGTGACTCAATGTAACTTTCAGGTAGCATTGCTGGCTCTTTATAGCAGCAGCGTGGCTCAGTGTTACTCTCAGCAAGCAGTGCTGGCTCTTTATGGCAGCAGCGTGACTCAGTGTAACTCTCAGCAAGCATTGCTGGCTTTTTGGAGCAGCGTGACTCAGTTTAACTCTCAGCAAGCATTGTTGGCTCCATATAGCAGCGTGGCTCAGTGTAACCAGAGACTATTAAGAAAATAATCTCTGGTCTAACCCTTAGCAAGCGGACAGACTTCTAGCATTTTACCTTATTCTTTACTGCGCTACCACCATTCGTCATTATCACGTTGATCGTGAATCCACAACTCTAATGTATGATTTTGATTAATTCTTATTTGTAGGCGTATGTTTCTTTACTTGTGTTCAAAGTATAATTATTCTATTCGCTTTTGTATAGGATATGATAAGATATTGAGACATCAATTATATCAGCTCAACAATTAATGGTAAAATAACTGATATTATTTGATTAAATCTGCACGTCAATGATAGGTTTGAATTTCTCAACTGAACATAAGTAATCGTAAAATGGGATACTATTTTAAAAGCAAAAAAAACCCCACAAAAATTTAGCCTTGCTACCAAACTCAACGAGCTTATATGAAGGATTTCAAGGCAAAATGAGACATAAAAATTACATCCATTTTTAACATATTTGAAAATTCATTTGAAAATGAATTCTGTCCACATTCTCTTTCAGTTAGGAATATCCTTTTGTTGAGGTTGTAACAGTCTATATTCTGAGACAGAAATACACAGTCAAAGTATATGTAACTAATATAAGTGCCTCTGTTTACATGAAGTCGTATCTCCATTTTCATAATGATTAAAAAAAAAGAAAAAAATAGAGCTGGTGCCAATGATTCTGACCAAAAGCTACGTCACAACTTGGGAAATCGACGTCACGACTTGGGAAAAACAATCTCTTCCGCATTCCTCCTTGCAGGTTGCACACCTTTTTCTGTAGCACTATAAGAAAAAAAAATATTACGCTTTTGGAATAAAACGCTCTAAGAGCACTTTTGATACACAATTTTACACCAAGAGGTAGATTTAGGTCAGACTCATTTCGACATCAAGGAAGCAATGTTCTATAGAAATTTGAGAGCAATCAGAGAAGAAGTTATTGTAGGTTCCCACTTCATTATTCTCTAAGTTTTTAATATTTTTTTTTTTACAATTTACATTTGTTGTAAATAAATATCCAAAATGACGAGAAAATAACTTTTGAAGGTCTACCTTCCAAAGTTACATTTTTTTATTTGTTCTATCTCCAACATAATAGCGCAAAGGTAAATTATAGCGGGATACTAAAAAATCCCTTGCATGAAACTTCCTTTTAAGCATAAAAATAACCCACTACACCTCTACGAGGTCTGGGGTTTTTCGCAACTTCAAGTTTTGAATGGAGATAGGATGTAAATTGACCAGTAGGTGTGTCATACCACGTCACAATTTAGACATACAACATTTAATTGACAAGGTAGAGCGCTAAGAAGGACACTGCTTACAACATTTTGAAAGCATTTCTCATAAAAACGGGGGGAAACTAAAAAAAAAAAAAAACCAATATTATCAATGGTTTTTTTTTTTGTTCTTTCTAGTTTTACTTGTTTAAATGACCGTAAAAAAGTCGTGATTATTTTTTTTTTTCAAATACATTGTATAACACATGATTAACACAATAACATGTATTACTTGATGTATCAAAACAACGCGTTTAAAACTTAAAAGCCGATTTTCTCAATACTGTGTTTTATGGGATACGAGAAATGTAACCTGAGGCGACGCTATGTCTATTTTTTTCTTTCCCTCTCTTGTATGTCTTACGACTCTCACATTTAGTTCTAGTTTAAAGTTTATACCTAAACTTCTGTAACTCTATTCCTTTCTCTGTCTGTCTCTTGTATTTATGTTCCTGCTATTACTTTATTTTATGCCCAGTGCTAGTTTTTCTTGCTTCTACCTCAACGTGTCCATCTCTCTACAGCATAGCGCCACCTATCAACGGTCTGTTCTGCTCCTTTTTGAGGGTGAGCGCCGGCACCATCGGCAGGGCGGCTGACCGCTATCGAGACGTCTCGGGTTCGATCACCAGTCCAAGCAAAATGTTATTTGTTTCTCTGTGTCCACCCAGCACCAAGTTAACTCATTGGTGACGACCCGAACATACTGTGCTTTAAACACCTTCTTAAAACTCACACTTCAACTTGTGTCCGGTGCAACTAATGATCTACCGGATGTACATGTCCGGGGCGTCTCCAATAAGCTAATGGGTGCGAGGTCTGTGAAATTTAAGGCGACGAGGAAAGCGATGGTAAACTACCCAAGAATGCCGTGTGCCTAGGACTGCAGGAGGAAAATAAACATACGCTCGTCTCGAATATGGGAAACTTTACTTTTTACTCCTTTACACTTGGTACCCATCTCTCCAGGTCTATAGATACAGACTCGGTGATATCCATTAATTCAGCACATTTTAAAAAGAAAGCAGAAAGCGCACTGAGCACTCACAAAAGTATCCTTGTGCTTTCATAATTTTTGTCAAATATTTGTTTCCGGGCAAATTTATAGCCCAGGTCTCCTCAATGCACACAACTTGAGCTTGAATTTTCAAGAGGAAAAACTTTTAAGAAGTGAACAGTCAAATTTTCAATGCCTTTTAGGTTATTTTTAAGAGGAAAAACTTTTAAGAAGTGAACAGTAAAGTGTTTAATGCCTCTACTTTTAGGTTATTTTAAGAGGACAAAATTTTAAGAAGTGAACAGTCAAATTTTCAATGCCTTTTAGGTTATTTTTAAGAGGAAAAACTTTTAAGAAGTGAAGAGTAAAATGTTCAATGCCTTTTACTTTTAGGTTATTTTATGAGGAAAAACTTGTAAGAAGTGAACAGTAAAATTTTCTATGTCTTTTAGGTTATTTTTAGCACCGAAAAGAATGTTTAAGTCACGTGATTTCAACAAAGATGTGCACTGTCTGGTAACTGCGGGCGTAATAGCTCATTGAAAGTTAAATCTACATGTATACTGATGCAGTAAACACCGTGAAAGATAAACCATAATTATTGATTCAGTAAAAGGGACGGTTGGGTTTAAAATTAAACAGCATTGATGTTGTAAGAAAGAAATGGGACTTCTCAAAAGACCTCGTGCATAATATATTAGATTTAATGAATAAACGATCACTGCTTCATGACGTTCATTTGTGCCGTGGTTTTAACTGAAACCCGCGACTGTACCGGAGGCTATGACAAAACCCTAAACCTTTAGCCGGTTGTGATGATAGATACAGGCATTTCTAAAAAGGTCTTAGGATGTCATCATCATCATCATCACCACCAACATTACCTTTATCACCTTATGTCAGGTACTAGGCCATAGACCTACAACTTTCATCTTTCCTGTACTGGGCCAGCTTTTCAAGCTTGTTCCACGACTTTCCAAGTCTTTTCAGGCCCGCTTTCTGTCCCCTTTTTTCATATAGCCTGCCCTCCTTTTTCCCAAGTGAATTCCAGCCCAAACTTTTCTTGGCTATGCTGTTATTGTCTTTCCTTTATTTAGGTCCGATCACTTATAGAATGTAAAAGCGATGTAAACAATGACTTGATATGAAATAGCTGTTTGTTACAAAGTTTAAATGCAAATTACAATATTGTATAATTTATAGTGATAACCCTACTCAAAATTTGTCACTGCACAAGGTGTGAAATGTGCTAAAGTGAGGGCATGGGCAGCTCCAGGAGGTCTGTGACCTGGGCAGATAGCACTGCACAAGGTGTGACATGTGCTAAAGTGAGGGCATGGGCAGCTCCAATTGACCTGGGCAGATAGCACTGCACAAGGTGTGTTGTTAGAAAAAAAAAAGGGGGGGGGTGGCTTATAAAGCTTGACAGGACAAGAACAAAGAAATAAAAACACAAAGAAACGTGATCTTTTCATGGTTTTAATTACATTTCATCAGAAAATAAATTATCCATTCATTGAAAATGAAAATTAATACACAATGTTCACACCCACACTGAAAAAAATGCTAACAAGATAAGGAAGCAGATTTAAATTAAACAAAAACTTACAACGCTAATGGTACACACACAGTTGTATATTTTTAACCCATTGTCAGCCTCATTATAGTAGTGTTAGGGTTAATCTCAAAGAGAGAAAAATGCAATATATGTCAAATGTAAGCTATTTAAAGAGCTCTACAAAATAAAGATAACCTATCAACACCTGAAGCAAATTAAAATCTTGCATCAACTTGTCACACAGTTCAGTGATATAAATATCAGTCACGAGCAATGGTATCTTCCAAAATCTAATCTTTTTTTCTGTTCTCGTACTTCTTGAGATTTTGTGTTCTCATGCATGTGCCCTTTAGGTTTATTGAATCAGAAAAGTCTTTGATGCATGCCATGTTAGCTACTTAAGGCTGGAAATAAAGCGATTTTGCTAACTTCAACTTATGCAACATTACTGCCACATTGAAACATTGAATCAAGCTTGCTTATAGAATAACAAATGAAAAAAAAAAGTTTTTAAAAAGTTTACAATAAATTATATCAATCCCAAAAGATAAAATCAAAACCTGTTGCACAGTGAAGGAAACCAAAGGTTTGTTTATTGTTTAACAATAAAAAGTATTGTGCAAGGCATAGTACCTACATGATACAAAATTCATATCTCTTTTTTGGGCAGTGAAATGATTGTAATGAAAATACGCAAAAGGCATAGGGTTATGAACATGATGAAAATGGTAACGAAATGAAAATAGTCTAGACGATAGGAAGAGAAGATCTAACATAGGGATTTGAAATGTAGAACATGATAATGATAAGAGGAGATTTCATAGCTGACTAGACTTGTGTCCAAGTGTAAGGCCGGTGCAAACTTTGTACAGTGAGCAACGCACAAGCTGAGCTGTAGTTTTAAACATTTTAACTCGCAAGTACACAGAGTATAATTGTTACTTTTAACTCGCTGGTGACACACCAAACACAATAACCGATCGGTACAAGTTAACTAGCTGAGCAGATGCACCTCACAAACGATTTTGATGATCTCAAACATTATTTTTTTTCTTTCATTATGCCCTACATCTTGTGCAGCAAAAATGTTCCCAAATTTTCACTTCAACTGTCACTGTGGCACGCCCTCATGTCAATAATTTACCAGACCAACATGTTGAGTGTGTCTTCAGTGAGCTAATGACATGCTTCACACATTAATTTTGAAAATAGCATTTGACATGAGTTATTGGTTAAAGAGAACGATTTGACATAAAAAAAAACCTGTAGGCCTACTTTCAAAAACCCCTGAAAGAACACAAACGCACATTTTAAATCTGATATAAAAAAAATCCACAGTCAGTTCTGTAAATAGAGATAAAACTTTCTTTCTATGCATAAAAAACAAGTTACTATTTAAGTCTCACATCTGGTCCTAATGAGTAAATTTTTTTAAAAGTTTACAATCTCCTGCCCCCTATATTTATTTAATTATTAAAATAATTACAATCCAATTCATACTGTATAAATGAGAATTTCACACTATCTTGAAACTTGGGAGCACAAGAAAAATGCATTATTTACTTATACAGTGAAACCTCGTCATACCGTCCCCCGCTTTACCGCCATTCCCGCATACCGCCTGCTTTTGGCTACAGTACCTTTTGGCTGCTATATAAATTAGTAAAATAACTCTTTGTACCGCCATCCGCCTGTCCCTACTGCCGTAAATAATATCAGTGAATACAATAAAAAATGCCCGCTATACCGCCAGTGTAAAACCACAAAGCCTAGCCGCCGCACTAACCTACTCTCTGTCTGCCCCTCCCTCATCACTTTCCACACACACGCACACAAGAGGCGCAGCGCCGATGGTTGCGTGGACAGACAAGAGCCAGCGAGCGCGTATGAAAGACAAAGAGAGAGAGAGGGGGGGGAAATGGGGGAGGGACAGGAAGAAGGTGAGAAAGGGGATAGGTCTACTCTAGGCATGTGATGCTTGGCAATAGTCTTCATGTTGTTGAAATTTTTTGCCTCCCTTGTTTTGCTCGCTGAACCGCCACTCTCTTTATAATGCCAACTTTATGGTGGCACTGTTATTGGCGGTATAACGAGGTTTTACTGTACTTAGGAAAAAAAAATAAGGACATTCAACATATTTGATCCAAAAACTGATAAGCCTATCATTCCAGAATTAACGTTCTTAAAAATGTAAAGTGCCTCAAAATAAACTTTTGGATTTGTGTAGCTCATATATAACACTTTTTGTATAGGCTTTACAAAAAAATAGGACACGTTCCAATGTAACAAGTTTATAATATATTTAAAGATATATCTGCTTTTTTCAACAACAATCCTAAAGTTCTGGGTAAACAATAGAGCATCATAATACAACTTTGGGATGCCAAAAAAAAAAACCTTCCAAGAGATAACAAGATGGTAGATTCTAATCACTGCCAGTAGCTTGGCACAGCCAAAAAAAGAAAAAAAGAATTTTTTTCCAGTAATCCTTTAATCATATAATCTGGAACAATTTATCGCCATCATTGTGAACACTTTTTAAAGCTTCTACTCTTGTGCAGAAATAACATTATTTTGCTGAATTTCTTAATACAAAATTTATACTCTTTTGCCGAATGGTCTAATACGAAATTTCAAAACAAAAATATAACAGTAGGAAGAAAAATCTTGCAAAACAGCTCCTGAACAAAAGAGATGGTACATGCCTAAGAACATATTGCTTATACCAAGTTTCATGTAATTACATGTATTACTGACATTATTATCATACTACTCAATATGATCTAGAGACTTACTTCATCAGGGTCCTATTACAAAAGACACACATACAATCATTACTTTGTAACACTAACAAGGTAACAGCATCTTTCTGAAAATTATAACATTGTCGAACAAAGTAATAGATTGGGTAATTTTTGTTTCTATCAGAAGCCTAGAGCAATGCATAATACAGGAATCTTAAGGGCTGTTGGATAAAAAAAAAGACACCAGACACAGGGACGCGAAATACAACAGCAATAAAATAACATAACATACTTAGTTCATAAGCACAATTTCTCTTTTTTCATGGTACAAAAACATTACATAGTTAGAAGTTTACAGTTTGTGGGTCTGTAAATTTTCATTAAGAGCCAGAAACTATTCAAAAAAATGGTTAGTCTTGTGGTGTTTTAGTAAAAACCCTGCGCGAGAACGACTACAATGTATGACATAATAACACCCATAGTTAGCATGTTTTACAGCAGACAATTGGCTAGCTAGATCTGTTAGCCCATTAGCTATCCTGGATTTCCTTGCGGATAGGCTTTGTCATACTGAGCAGACCGATAATGCATGGTGTCTTACGTTTCCCTTTTTCCTAACCTATACTGCCTAAGATGAGATACATAAAGTGTGGTTTTTCCACAAATCGCACACTTTACAAAGTTGCCCCCCCTCCCCTTTTAAAAAAACAACAACAACAAAAGAAACAAACAAACAAACAACAAAACAAACGAAACTAATACAACTGTATAGGAAATTCAGTGCATTTTCAATTTGAAACAATCAGAATAATAGTTTACTTTATGAGGCAAAAATGTCCAGGAAGTCAGTCTTGAACACCAGAAGATGAAAACTTTTAATCCATCTTTAAAACAAGGATGATACCATGGCTCCATGGAAACTAGTGTGATTCCACGTCCTTACAGCAGTTCTGATCTTTATTGTTCTGATTCTGTCAGAGTAAAATGTTTAAATGGCAAGCATCAAGGAAAAACTGCTATTAAACTATAGGAGGATGGTGAACACTGGGGCTCATCACATAGGAAAGCTTTTCAATGTTTAATGCTGCCTGCTCTTATAAGTCAGCCTTTAGCAAACAAAGAAGATAGCTGTAGCCAGAACTTGATCCTCGGACAAAACTCAGGGATTCATCTAGAGTTTGGATCAAACTTTGCTCAACTTATCACTAATGAACAGTAGCATGAATCCCTTTGAACCGACATTCTACACAATGTACAAATCATTTGGGTTACACCAGGCTTATTCACAGTGGAAAATAGCCGTTTGGGCACAGACAACTAATTGGCTTCAATCAGTATAAGTGATCGTCAACTTCTATTTTAAATGGGTTTCGTGGTTTTATGTGGATACTTGAGACTTTGAAACTCTTTCAAACTGTCACTAAGAGACAAGGTACCTCCACTTTGACAGAAGTTTCCAGCCTCTGGTGTTCCAGACCTCGGCGAGAGACAAAGGCAGAGAAATAGAGCATCACAGAGCGCGGCATCACAGAACATGTGTCAATGCTTGCAGATTTTCATCACAGATCCACCAATCATCATCATTATTGTTCTCATCTTGCATTCATTTCTCTCAAGCCACTTGGTATACAAAGACTCAGGGTAGAAGGTTGTCATCAAAATGCTATAGTGTTAAAGTCAAACACAACAAACTCAAGTGGGGAAGATTGCCGGGACAGACAAAAGGATTGTGCATATTGAAAGGTGTTCATAAATTATTGAAATATATAAATAGCAAAACTTTACTTAAGCACGATTTCATTCTCAGATTGTAAATAATACGACATATACGTCTCTAGTGATTTGTACAGAATTGTATACAGAGGTGCTATTTACACGCTATATGCCACTTGTTTGCATACTTAATTGCTGAGAAACAGAACAGCATGTCATCAGGACAGATGTGACAATCTTGACTTACACATCAAGGACCAAACTTTTTACAGTGGCTGTAAAAGAACTTACCAAACACACAAAGATGGAGTCAGTCAAAGTAATAACATGACATATCTAAAATTCTGATGGAAAGAACAAGGGGCTAGGTTTTAAAAATCTGGCTCCATAAATCATCCTGCACAAGAAATCCCTATCTGTGAGGCAAAGGGAGGAAGCAAGTATGACCCGAAAAGAAAATAACCCCATGCAACAATGATACATGATACTATTTGTACAGAGCTAACAAAACAAAGCGGATCACGGCAAAGATTTCATTGTAGTGTGGGGTATTATTGAAGCTTGCGTCAATGTAGCGAAATCATAATCTCCCAACAAGGCGAAGGAAGTCCCACCAACCTATGACCTCAATGGAAGCTAGGGTCATGTACAATGTCTAGTGAGAAACTTTGATATTCAAATTTCAATCGTCTGTTACAAAGACCAGAAAACTGTTGACTAGATGTTCCAGGACACTTATCAACATCACATCCAATACACAGTATGTTTGTTTTCTCTCCCTCATTCCGTTTAAGTTTTGCTTTTTGTTTTCGACAAAATCTGCCTCAGAATAAAAAAAAATTTCCTTGCCAATGAATAAGCCTAAGATTCTAATCTCGAGTCTCACATCCAGTTTCAATCATGCAGTTTTGCAAGCCCAAAATTTAAAGAGATTTGTTTTAACTTTATCACCTCTGTTGATTTTATGATAAAATTTCACAGCTTTTCCCATAGTTTTATTTCCAAAAAATGCTAAAAAAAAAAAAAAAAGCAATAACAAACCACAGTTCACAATGATAATAGCTTTCAATGGACAAATGGTGACGTAACACTAAACTTGTTCCACGAAGATTCAACAGATTTATAACACAAAATAAATCAACCAATAGGAATTAATCTTAGAGAGATTTGCGACGTTTCCGCTGCACCACCCAGAAGGTGTGTGAATTCTAAAAAGAACCATGAAAAACAAAAATTATAGTCTCACTAAATTGCATCACTTCCAATAATCAATATGGAATATAAGAAAATTGTCCCAGATGATCTTAAAGCAAACTTTGATGTCTGGTTTCTGTCCATTAACCAAGTTGTGTCGGTGACACCCCTGTTGGTTCATCTAGATTATTGCTTACTTGCATCATACAAAACAAATAAAAAGGAAAAAATGAAGAGATGAGGAAGAATGAAAAAAGACAAGGAAAAAAATTAAAAAAAAAAGGACTAGAGATCAAAAAATGAGTAAAGGAAGATTGCCTTACAACCAGGGTTGAAATCAACAAAACCCCAAAATTGATTAAATTTCAACATCTGTTCAACTATTAGTATTACACTACTTTGTAGCACATTCTCAACACCTGGAAGTTTATAAGAACGCATTGTAAAAATTATCAACATCTTTGACTTTGAGAATCACAACATCAGAACCATATGGGCTGGCTTCAAGACCTTCAAGTTATTTATATACCAGTTTTGTCCAAAACTTTTCCTATGGTGGTAAAAATCTGCAAACAGTTCAAATCCAATTTCCATTTCTTCAAAAGCCTTTCAGTGAAATAACACAAACTTCTCTTATGAAATCAGAGTGAGTGAGCACCTTTGTTGGGGTCAGCAGCCGAGTTATAGAGTCGCTAGCACCACGGTCCAGGAGACTTGCGCTGACATAGAGAGAATATTTTTGCTTTCACAATAAGGCAGGAAGTTAGGAAGCAGACTACACCAGTTTGGACGGAGCTCTATAGCGAAGACTTGACTTCTTGTGCTTCGGCTTCCTGACATACTTCTTCCTTATATCGTAATCGTAGCGCGAGAACCATATGTTATCGACACAAGCGTTACTAGGTGGAGGACGACGTCGCAGATGCTGGTCCTCAACAGACACACCCGGCATTTCCTCACGCCACCGCGGCATCATCACTCCCTGGTCATGACGTGCAGCCTCTGCTTCCAGACTAGAAAGATGATAAGAGTGAAAAACAAAAAAGAATATGAGTTAAAAATTATAAAGGTTAATAAAAACTAACTTATCTGCAACAAGGAAAGGAAAAGTCACTCCAAGCCACCCAGATCTGAACGTGACTAACTTGGCTTCAAGGTATTAAAATAAAAATGCATCTACATCAGTTGTTAATAATACATGCCTCATGTTCACTGCATCTACAGCAGTTGTTAATAATACACGCCTCATGTTCACTGCATCTTCAACAGTTGTTAATAATACAAGCCTCATGTTCACTACATCTACAGCAGTTTTTAATAATACACGCCTTGTGTTCACTGCATCTACAGTAGTTGTTAATAATTACACGCCTCATGTTCACTACATCTACAACAATTGTTAATAATTACACGCCTTCTGTTCACTGCATCTACAACAGTTGTTAATAATACACGCCTCATATTCACTGCATCTACAGCAGTTGTTTTCGCCAAGCTGAAGTTCTTTAAAAGATGACACAGGAGAAACAAATGTTTAAATTATAGAAAGAACAAAGATGCATGTCACAAGCAAGAAGTTAAGGAGAAACTTTAGAAGTCTTGAAAAACACTGGGCTGTAAATCTCAATTACATTCTTCTAGTACATGTGCATTCTGTTATAATAAACATGGAAAGGAAAAAGGGATAAATTTGAATAAAATCGAAGCAAACGTTTCACACGCTGATGGCAGCAGTTGTTTTAATATTAAATATGAATATTTTGGATAGGTTTTTTGTGCGTTTTAGAATAACTCTTTTTAAAGATTTCTTAAGAAATCTTTATGGGACCAGGGTGTTATGAAATGTGTGGGCTTTTTAACTTATATGGCTCACAGTTCTCTATCACTGAGCGCGCTTAACACAAGACGGCGCTGTAAGGAGATAGCTATGCTATTGGTTTCATGAAATGAAAAGCAGAGTGTCTTTTCCAAAATACACAAAAAATGTCAAAACATGTTACGTTAATAGGGATAGGTCATTTAAAGTGCTGCACTTAAATCAGTGCATGCTGGTAGATCTCTCTAAAGATATGGGACAGAATAGTGGCCAATTCTTACTGGAAGAAAAGATAAAAGAAACTGTTTATTTAAAAAAAACCAAAGCTGTTGTTTCAGACTAAATAGAAGACACACCTGGTTTTCATGAATTCAGACTGTAAGATAACAAGAGTTAGATCACCTCCAGTGATTTATGTGAGTCATTTCTTGAGCATTACAGATGGTCTTTACAAAGTGGAAGCAATCATGGTTGTATTACTTTGAATATGCTTAATTATACAATTATTTAAGGCAGGCAACACTACCCCTTGCCTCCAATAAGAAAGCACGATGGACAGAATTTATTTTCTTAGCTTGTCAAATCTGGGGCATTTATCCCAGGGTTTAAAGTCGTGGTAAAATAATTACCTTAATTCAAAATAAAAAGTGGAGGCAGCCACTGCATAACCATTAATGACCGAAAGATTAAAGATTCACTGTAGGAATTTGTTAAAATTCTTAACTATTAGGGACAATGTTTTTCATTTTCAGACATCATTCAAGTACGTATTTTACCAGGCCTCATTCAAAGTTTCCTATATTTGTTCCACTCACCGGCAGTACTCGTTGTAAATGAGAACGTAGCACTTGTCNTCGATGCAAGCCACGCTGTTCTCCTCGCGGTGTTTGGAGGCAAAGAGTTCCTGCTCCCCGTCCTCGGCCTCTCTTCCTGTGGCAGTGTGCTCAGGCTGGTAGTACCACAACATGGAGAACATCTTCTCTCCTGGACCAGGCAAACATTCAATAAAAGCGTCATGTTACTAACTGGACGTACAAGTTCCCCCAGAATAAATGTAGAACATCTTCTCTCCTGGACCAGGCAAACATCAAATATAAACGTCACGTTACTCACTGGACGTACAAGTTCCCCCAAGAATAAAAGTAAAACATTTTCTCTCCTGGACCAGGCAAACATTGAATAAAAAACGTCACGTTACTCACTGAACGAATAAGTCCCCCCATAATAAATGTAGAACATTTTCTCTCCTGGACCAGGCAAACATTAAATAAAAAACGTCACGTTACTCACTGGACGTACAAGTTCCTACAGAGTAAATGCTCGCAACCAGTAAAACTGACTTGCAAGTCGGAGCAGTTTTTACATGACAAGATGTTTAATGATAGTTTTAACAACATTCCCTCCCCCCCTAGTTTCTTATACTGTTTAGTTCTAATTTAGAATTATAATCATATATATTTGTGTGGTTTTTATTTCCTACTCAATGTTAAGTGCTTTGAGATTTTTAATGAATTTAAGAGCTTTCTATAAATGCTATTTAGTTTGTTCTGAGTTCTAAAAGTTATAAAAAGTGTCAAATTATAATCCAAATTTTCGATTTAAAACTTTTTTTCGATCTAAAATTTATTCTTAAAAGATAATTTCTCAAATTCAAGTTTCCGACGAGCAACTTGTTTTTATCGGATCATGGAAGTGAGACGCGGGATGAGTATTCAGAAAAAAAACCCATCTTTTTCTGCCACACTCTGTCTTTTTCTTTGTCTAGTACTTGTATTATCACAGCTATACACATCTACAGCTTTCTCAGCATTTATTTAGTACAGGGATGCCACTCAAAGTTTCTGAAAATCACTGGAAATCTCGGCGCCACATTCCGGTCTATATACAAAAGGTTCATACGGAGGGGCGGGGGGGGATGGGCAATGAATTGTCATTGTTCATGGAATCAATCTTGATCAATTTTGTGTGCTTATTTAGTTTCTCAGGCTAAAAATGGAAGGTAACTAAAATATGGTATCTTTGTTTAATACAATAACATGTAGTTAATACAAACTTTATTTACTGCTTTTTTCTGGTTTGGTTGTTTTTTTTTCTTTTGCTTTTTTTTTTTTTTACCTTAAAAGAGCCTTGAAATGGTAAAACAAAGAAGAAACAGAACAGTCTTCTTCTTCAACATGACTGGACCAACAGTGTTATCTATTCACAGCAAGTTTTTATTATACACCAGTCGTTTCATAACAAATTTCTGGGTTCACATCTTTCCCACAACCCCTCAGACAACAAAGCAAACACATATACATTAATTAAGTGGGATGCCACTATAGTTGCTTTCTTAATAAATGAAAATCCATGCTTTACATTGCCACACACAGGACCGAAATGACAGAGAATACGGAAAGAATGGCACCTCTGGCATTTCGTATCTAAAATCTTCAAACATTTAAACATGGTATCTACAGACCCGCCACTCGTCAGAATGAAAGTTCAGTATAATGATTGAGCTAAAAAATCAGTATTGAGTGTTAAGAAATCTGTATGAAAATGAAACAATACTCACTCTAGCACATTTTCTAAGTAAAAGCAATAGCACTTCAACTTAATTGTGGCCATCGCAATTTAAATTGTTTTTAAAGAGAAAAAAAAATAAAAGTTAAAAAACTATCATTCTCCGTGTTATAATACAGTAGGCCTACAGTAAAGCATTTTTGTACATGTACTAATAACGCAACTTTAAGATGTTAAAAAATGACTAAAACCGGGAATTAACGCTTTAAAATTTGACTCCATGGGCGGCAGTTGCCAAGTAGTAAAAATCAGTATTTTGTGACAAAAATTATAAAATAATGATTATCTAATATTTTGGAAAAAAAAAATCAGTATGAATGGCAGGTCTATATGTAACCCTTCCTCCCTGAAGCTTACCATTCAAAGCCTCCCAGAGGCGAGTTACTCGAGCTACGTAGGGGACGTTGCCGTCTGTACCGTCAGACTGAAGCAACACACAATCTCCCACAGCCACTTGCTCGCCAGACTCGTGGCGCATAGACTTGAAACACCGGCGCATGCGCACTTGCTCCTCACGGGACTGAGAAAGATAGAACCGACAGGAAATAATCGCTAATGTGTTAAGTGCGTTAACGTTTTTGACGCCAAGTGTATGAAATCCTTCAATTAGTTTCTTACTAAGTGAATAATAATAACATTAATAACAATAATAATAATAAGAAGAAGAAGAAGAAGAAGAAGAAAAACAGAGACACACAACAAACAAAATCCACAATAAAAGGCTCTTAAGCGCTGAAAAATAATTGTACGGTCTTGAACACTTCAAAACAAGCTTAGACTGTCCTACGAACTTTAATAAAACTCATGAGCATGGTAAACCCATAGCATTCCTACTAATACTGTATTCCAAGTCATTAAACTGAAAAAGTCAGACGCAGACTAATGCTGTCGAGTGAGCTGCCCTTAAAAGCATTGTCTTAAAGTAATTTAAAAGTCCTCCATTTTCTCTTTCAGCTTCACATTTTAATCAGAACCGGTCAAGATTTTAGGGGACCTACAAATATAAAAGAATAATGTTAGTGTTAGAGAAAGTTTATAAATTTTGAAACATGAAGTAAAAACTTTATCTTGAGACCGAAGTGAATGACAACGAGTGTATATTTGTAGCAGTTCTGACGGTAAGGTTGTGCCTAGCCAATTAGACATTTTAAAGTTAAGGTAGAAATTTTAACATTTACTCCTTCTTTTCCTGGCAGCCAATCGAGAAATGAAGCATTGCTTAAATTATGTGGTCTCTGAGCTTAGAGAGGGTAATTAAACTTTTAAAAATTAAAAAATACAAATATTGTTTTATAATGAACAAGAAGAAAAAGGAGCAGGCAGAAATAGTAAAGGTGAAGAAAAGATAATGAAGAAGCAGGAGACTACAAAAAAAAAAAAAAAAAAGAATGAGGAGAAAAAGAAGAGAGAAGCAGGAAAAGAGAACAGGCAGTGATAATGGTGAAAACTAAAATTAACAAAAAGAAAAGAAAACTCTCATTATCAATATTAAAAAACAAAACAAAAAAGAAAAGTAAACTTACGATAGTGAGTTTGGGTACTGGTTCCACCGAACCTTCTCCAATCCAAGACCAGCCGTGATTGTTGATGGGCCGGGCGAGAGACTGCGCGTTCAGGAAATCTAATCTCGCCTTCTTGGCCGTCGGCTTCTTTGGTTTGGAAGAAGCGCTTTTCCCGGTGGTCTTCCCAGCGCGCTTGACTTTTGGCTTCCTCGCTGCTCCTTTCTTGAGAGGTGAGACTGCAACAGCAACTTTTGCAGCTTTCTTTGGTTTCCTAACACTTTTAAGCTTCACGGGTGAAACTTTAGGTTTCTGTTTGGACTTGATCGGAGAGATTGGAACCATTTTTTGCTTTATGCTAGTTCTCTTTTGTTTCGTGCCGTTCAAAGAGATGGGCTTCACAGAGTTAATTTTGGAAGGTGATTGGACCAATTGTGGTTTCCCTGATACTTGTGCCGTAGGTTTGGTTAGGACTTTTGGTGCAGGGTTTTTCTTTATAAGCTTGGCAAGAGGCTCGTCTTCGGAGGATTCTTCTTCAGAGTCCTCGATAATGATGGGGCCAGCTTTCCTCTTTTTGGGAGCATTTTCTTGCTTGCAGCTCTCTTCTATCTCCTTAGCTTGGGGTTTGTCTTCTGGCTCTTTCTTCACAACCGCCAGGACGCTGTACGGCCCTGTGCCTGTAGACTCGGTCCCAGTTATATGGCTGACATTAGACGGAAACGCTATGTTGTCGAGATTTGACGGTGAGTTGGCCACCAGGCTAAAACTGTTCTGCACAACCTGAGGACCAAACTCGCAGCTCGCCACTGTCGCCTGGGGCTCGCTCTTGAGCTTCTGGCTGGGCAGGTCCAGGATGGTAGACACTGAGTAGGCAGCGCTGAAGGACGGGGTCACTGCTGGGCCTGCGCCGCTCCTCACCTGGCTCGGACCGCTGCCGTAGCTGCTGCTGTTACAGGGCGGGTCAGAGCTGAAGGAGGCGGGCTGGGGTGGGGGGAGAGTGTCCCGACCTGGGGCTGGCGGAGTGCCGCTCTCAGTGGCAAACATGGCGCTGTGAGCGCTGTGGAGTAGGTCAGAGATATCTGCCGCCTCCGTGGAAGTCCGTCGGTTCACGGCCGGCTTGGTTTGGACCTCCGCATTGCATGTACTAGGAGGTTTGTGGATCATATTATTATCACAGTTAGGGGTGCGGCTGTCAGTCGAGATTTCTTTCTTACACACCGCAGAGTGAGTCTGTAGAAAATGAGAAGTGTTGCCACCGCCAGCGTTGTGATGTTGTGTTTGCGGCGTGCCCCCAGCTGGTTTTACGGGGGTTAGCGGCTTCGGGAGCAAGTTGACATGCTGGTGCCGGACAGGCTGAGCGAGGGTGTGGTAAGCTTGAGGCTGTGAGTACGGTGCAGTGCTGTTTGGAAACTGGAGGATTCTAGATTGCAGGATAGGTTGAACACCTTGAGGATTCATAGTTCTGAGAGATTCTATTGGCGAAGTCTGCTGAAGTTGTTGCTGTAGATGGTGGTGGTGTAACTGTTGGTGTTGATGTTGCTGGCGATGAGGCGAGGATCCTGGCCGAGCTGACGGGGTGATGGGCGGAGCTGGAGGCGGGCCCATTGGTGTGTGGGTGGGCTTGTGGGAGTGCGCAGGTGGGGGCATCATAGGCTGAGGCCGAACAAAGCCCGCCCCGTCCCTTGAGGGCGAGAGGTGAGAGTAGGAGGGAAAGTTTGTGCGGAGGGGGCTGAACTGCGTCATGTCGTGCGGCAGCTGTTGGTGCGCGACCACAGGGGCGGGCTGCACCAGGGGGAACTGCTGCACGCCCATTGGCTGCAGATTGCCTAGGTTCTGAAGACCAGGCACGGCCGAGAGATTCGGCAGACTCTGTAGGCCCGGCAGGTTCGATAGAGACTGCATATTCTGTGGCTGATGCAGGGCTTGGAGGGAAGCTGGATAGTAGGGAGGGAATCCAAAACCTGAAAAAAGAAAGAAAATATGAAACAAAGCACATCTATAGGCATTAAGAAAGGGCTACGTTTATAATGCAAGTGTTTCGCCCGAATATGAACGCCAGACCTAGCTTGTCTGACGCTACAGAGAACACTTACCAGATCGAGAACCCCTGTGGGTCCTATAACAATCTTAAATTTACTTTTTATATACACAATTCTATCTTATAAATATCTCTAACATTTCTTCTGGCCCTAAAATGTCGGTATGCGCTAGAAATGTTACACCAGTTATTATAACATGTAGTATTATTTATTATCGCCTCAATCTGCCTTTCTATCTCTCTGTCTGGTGTTTGCAAACATTAGTGGTTCGAAGGCTTATCGCTTAACAAACAAAACACGATCTTCGGAGAAAACGGACTTCATAAACTTTTTGAAACCGTTTAAAATGCATAATAGACACATTTCCTTCAATTGCCCTGTTTACACCACAACAACACCAAAGCAAAGTATTTTGTTTACAACGTTCAAATAATAATAATAGCTTCTGAGGTGCTATCGTGCAGAATGCTTTTTTTTCTTCACTGCCATTGCAACTGCTGCTAAACTAAAGTACGGTACTACCTGTAAAATCTTTCATTCATTCGATTGCGCAACGGCTGCCTACACTGTTTATTCTGATCTCTAGATCTATAATTTATATGAGGCATACTTTAAATGTTATCGATTGTTCGCCCTGTTTGTTATTTATGTCTAAGTGTTGGGGCGGTTCCGAGTTCAATGGTTGCCTTTGGTGCGATTTGGATCTTCCCGTTCAAGTAAGCGAGACGCTTAGAGAGGCTAAGCAAGGACCTTTGCTATGAGACTCCTTTTTTACGGAGCGTCATCGCTACATGGTAAAAGCTACGTTTCTCACAGTGGCAAGGTGGTAGGTGCCGACGCTACTTAAGTCGCATGTTCCAATCAAACTAAAAGCAGACATTTCAGACAACTTCAAACCTGCTTTTCTCCACAGATGTTTTCATATCTTTAAAGATGTTCAACCATTGGAGTACTAGCGGCAGTCACATCGTCAAAAATGGGATTTGACCCTGAGATCCTAGACGCTTCATTGAAGGAAACAAAACAAATTAAACTAAACTACAGCGTCAACTTCTAAGGCGCTCCATAAATAGAAACAGATTTAACTAAACTACTAAACTAACAATAATGATGACGATAACAATAAAATAGTGATAATAATATAATAGTGGTTTAATGTTGATGATGATGATGATGATGATGATGATGATGATGACGACGACAACAATAGGCCACTGCTGCTACTGGTGGTGATGATGAAATGGTATTTTCAAGTAAAAGCCAAAAGTTAGCCATAATTAACTTTATGGCTCAAAAGGAAGTCATAACAACAGTTTAATCGCTTTTCATCTAATTCAACCCACGATTTTCTAAATGCAAAAAATTAGCCTCCCGTTACAAGAAGGTTATACACGGCTGCACATAGGGCCTAACTATAATTATTATATTGATTTAACGCGAGGCTCACCATTAAGCCTCCTATTACTTATTAGGAAAGAAAACGTCCGCTGAATAAAGCAATGCAACATGACATGCACACTTAGTAAATACAAGATGTAACTGAAACAATAGAGCTCATGGTGACCAAAGCACATAAATTAGTTCAATAATCTTACGTTAAGTTGCAGCACCAGATCACAGTGTCGTGTCCAACACAGAAGCGACCAGATGGTTAGTTTGATCAGCAAATCTCACAATAGACACGCGTGTTCGCAAATACTTGAGATTATGTATAGATACTCTTTGAATGTTTCTTTTGTTTAAACGTAAGTTCTCTAGGCTTCCCTTAGATTCGAGATACGGAACATAAGAAGCATCTTGCCTTGCGCATACAAGTTACAGAGAGGCTGACAGAAAGAAAGAGACAGAGGGAAAAAATAACAGAAAGAGAAACAGATAATGAGCGACAGACAGAAATAGACAGAACCATGCAGGCAGGCTTGCCGACAGAGCTATTAATATTAATGAGTGTAAGACATGATATGTAAGACATGGAAAGATCAAATTAACAGAGACAGAGACCGAGACCGAGAGACGGGGTAGAGGCTAGTGGGAAATACAAAAAAGAAAAAAGAAAAAAAAAGAAACGTTTTTCTACATCTTACCAATGAGCACTTCAATAGTAATCCGATAAGATTGTAAGAAATCTACACTGCAAAACCTGTCCTCAAAATACACGTTGGTGCATGAATGTTGAAAATGAAAATGCCACAAATAACTGGATCAACTGCGATAAAGCCAGAAGCCTTACCAATACTATCATGACTACAAATTTCTATACTTCACAGAACCGAATGCACCATGTAGATGGGATAAATTATCAACCCACCGAAAGACGTCATATAATTATGTTGTGATTCTCGATTGCACTAAACATTATCAACCAATCAAAAGATGTCGAATATGTAAGGTTTCTCAACATAGCCAATCAAAATGGCTAAAATTATCAGCCAATCGAAAGTCGTACAGCCAGGGCATACCCCGACTAATCTCATTAGGTTTAAACCGGAAACTTCTAAATGTAACGTTAGGATTTTTAAAGGTGAATCTCTTTGCGTTAGGCCTAGGCCTTGCCGCTTTTACTTTACATCACGATATACGAGGGGGGAAAGTCCGTCCTGTTCTAAAAATAGTTACAGGTTTCCCAGAGTGGTGACTGCTGGCAATCAGAGGAATATCGGAATGGTTGGAAATAGCATACACTGCATCATGATCTAGAGCTTGAACCATACATTTTCCATGATTATAGCAAACAAGTAGAACTTAGTCAAGTTTGTACACAGCAAGAAGAAAATATAAATGAAAATCTTTCAACAGATTTAATGTGAAAGGTTTACATCTCTTAATATTCAGAAGGAAGTAAAGGAAAAAAAAACGTCTTGTTCAATTGTTTGGTAGGCTAATGTGGTTTCTATGATCCGTGCTTTGAAAATTAACGTAGGCTTTAAAAATTACAGTAGATTGACTTCCTTCATGAAAACAGGCTACCAGTATATAA
>BMAT01005464.1:10996-32719 GCA_019649035.1 Elysia marginata | reverse complement strand
GCCCCTAGGAAGGCACAGGAACAAAGACAAGCTTGTAAACTAACTTAGAGGTCTTTGTCATCTTAGTCTGGAGGCAAGGCCTCTTCTGTGTAGCTTTGTCTGGAGGGCACAGTACCGTGATTGGTCACGTGAGAGACCTGTGGTCACAAGACCAATACTAGGGATTTGACCTCTTGGCTTAGGCCTAACTCGCCTAGTTTCCGCCAGTCACTCCATTGACAGCGAAAACGGAGGAAGTTCTGAACTGGCCAAGTGGCCATTGCGGCTTTGGTATTTTGCACACGCTACCATTTTCCCACAGCAAAATTCTCAGAAAGCGAAAGTCATTTAATTAATTTTTTTTGTACCGTAGGCCTAGTTGCTATCCAAGAGCAAGCCTGAACGCGGAATTCCCGAAAGGTAAGCCAATCTTTTGAAGGGGAAACTCCCATAAGAAGGCCTAGCTCTAGACATGCAGATAAGAATCTAGATCTAAATCGGACTGCTTGATCTCTAGAGATATATCCAGGCCAATGTATGAATGTTTCGTTACAGGCTAGAAATCTATGGACAGTATGGTTCTTGCTCGGGCAATGCTGGTAGTTAGATCTAGAATCTAGCTACTGGAGATTCTAGATCTAGATTAGTCTAGTAATTTAGATATTATAATAGATCTCTTAAGTCGGAAGGACTTCAACACAGTTGTGCCACTCTAGCTAATCTAGATTCTAGATCTTAGAGGCCTAAACTTCACCTAAAATTCTACTTCTAATCTAGATCTAGACTAGATCTATCATCTAGGTCTAAATTAGATCTGGTTTTTAGAGAAAAAAGAGGCCGCTAGGTCTAGATCTAGATCTTGCTGCCATGTGTGGTGAGAGGCAGGATGTCCTGCCCACACTAGATTCTAGAGGAGCCACCAGATCCTGATGGAAATACATTTTAAAAAAATTATCTCTTTATTGCCCGTCATTTTGTAGTAATTTTTGTAAGTAAAATACAGTGGAATCCGGATAAAGTCAACACCTTAGGACCGATAATAAGTGTTCACATTAAGCTAGGTTGACTATCTATCTTTAAGGGGGGAGGGGTTGTAACTTAGTTCAATTTGTAAGATTAAGAGCCAAATAAATTCAACAAGCGCAGTTTGACCACTACTCCTCTAGGAAGGCACTCAGAGAAATGATGAATGCTGGCCTAGGCTAGATGTTGGGCTTAATCCAGGGATCGGCCCGCTGGTGTTAAAAACGGGTTATCATCCCCTTCATTTCGTCTGTTCTGTCAGCGGGCCAATGCCAGGATTATCCCATATGTTGATACAGGGATGGAATGCGTGGGTGTGTGCACAGAAAGACAGTTCACGTAACATTAAATTTGTTGGACTGGTGTGGCAAGGCGGGGAGCAGTGGGAGAGTCATCAGTGAACTGCCTCAATCAGTACCTGTCTATTTGTACTAATAACTAACCCGCCCTCTATCCCTCACTAGCCCTTACCAGGCCAGTGGACCCAGGTAGGCGAGCATGCACTGCACGCAGTGTCTTGAATCATGAATGGAAACAAATATCACCCACCCACTAATTGTCTCTTTATAGTCTATCAATGTATCATCAAGACTCAGACCACCTCTGAGTCTGAGTCTGACTAAGGTGGTCTAGATCAAGACCCTTCTAGAGTCTCTATCTGGCTACGACTTGTTGACTATAACGCGGAAATAGGTCCGAGGCAGTTGACTGATAATGCGAAATAAAGTTACTGAAATAAAGAAGGAAAAAAGGAACCGTTGCGAGATGTTGACTTTAACTGAGAGTTGGCTTCAAGTTCAAGCGAGTTGACTTCTCGCAGATTCCACTGTAGGTGTAGTGCATTTCACTGCACAGCACCCAATATAAATGAAGGTAGCATTTAATCGCTACAGAGTGACGATGTAATATTAAATGTGGTGTTAAATGTCAATCGCAAATTTGCTACAGGGTGACGGCAATAACGTAAACTCAATTTTTTTTTATGTTTGAGTTTTATATTAAATAAGCTAATAAGTTAAAGTTTCGACCAGCCTATGCTCCACTCATAATGGTTGTGTTAATTTGCTATTAAACTTTTTATCACAAGTTTTTGGTTTTGGTTAATGTTTTTTCCTGAATATTTGTGGCATGTTTTGCTGTACATTGCAAGGTTTGCAAGCCCTGCCTTCTGAGCCAGCTAAATTTTACTCATAAAATTAAAAGACCAGTCTGATTCATGGCCTCTTTGTGACTGTGACCTTGCACCTATGTAGCGGGGCAGGTGTCTGGGTCTAATGCAGCGGGGATGGGTACCCCACCGCTTGCTTACTCGCCTATGCTGACACCTCACCCATTCAGTCGGTAGAGCTTTCGAGTTTGTTGCCACTCTCTTTCCACATTCCCTCTCTTACGTTCAGTTGTTCGTTTCATCTGTCGCTCTTCTTATATAATGAGTGAAAGTGCAAAACAAGCTATCTGTCTAGTGTCTAGGCCTTTATAATTTTATTTTCACAGTTTCGCTACAACATATTCCTTGAAATTATACTAAGTAGGGTTCTTTTTCTATTCATCAAAACATTTGATACTCCACTAATTCTAACATCTTCCAGGAAACATGTACGTATTGTCTGCAGATCCCAGGGTCTAACCCCGTAGGGCTTAACCCCCATGGGTTCCCTGAAATGAACATAAAAAAATACAAGAAAATATTAGTAATCTGCCTATAGATGGCTATACTCATATCTACACATTCAAAACACACACACATTACATCAAAGCCTACATGCACATTCATTGCTCTCAGTCCACAAACAAAAGAACGCCAGTGGTGATAAAATTAAATACTCACATCACAATAAGGAAATCAGTTGGATAAACGTTACTTTGACAATCATCATGTCATTACTATTGATCATGTCGACTATAATCATATGCATTAAATAACTAATAAGCATCTCGTTGGCACTACGGAATACTAGACGTGAAGGCTATAACGAGACATGGTGATATTATACCCTTAGAGACAAAATCTCACCCCGACTGTGCAAAACTAAGACAAAATCTTTGCAACAAATATAATCATTAGATACCTCTCTCACACTTTTAAAACCTTGGCTTGTTCCCACTTCAATTTCAACTAGATCTTCTCTCTCTCTCTCTTGATATTGCCTTTTTTAATTTCTTGGCCTAGCTCCTCCCCAGAGATACTCTCTCTCTCTTCCTCTTCAGATCTGGAGTAAAACTAAAGCCCTGTTAAGTAAATTTGTCACCTCTCCTTCTTCTTCTTCTCTTCATTCTTTAGTTCTTTTCTCTGTCTCTCTTGATGGGGGCCTAGATAGCTCAGCTGGTAGTGGCTTCGCTCCGTGGCCAAGAGGTCGCGGGTTCGAAACACAGCCGAGCACAGTCCGTTATAAACGCTAGGAGAATTGAGATCAGTAGGGGGGACAGGAGGATCAAGACGAATACGATCAACACCCCCACCCCGCCCCAAGAGATCAAGGCAGGGTACCTGCCTTTAACAGTCAGGCCATACGTGCCCACGCCGATGCGCTGTTTCAGGTGTCATCGGTTTGGGCACAGCCGGAATAGATGTAGAGCGAAAGAAGAGTTGTGTGTGAGATGTGGAGAGCCTGGGCACAGAAGTGAGGAATGCAAGATAGATGTAAGATGCGTGAATTGCAAGGGGGACCACCCAGCAAATTCGAAAACATGTACAAAATACATGGAAGAACAGGCCATCCTGCGCTACAGGGCCAGCAATGGGGGCACTTTTAAGCAGGCCCGCGCGGCCGTGGTGGTTAATGTCTCAAACCCAGTCAAAGGAAATCAGACCGAAACTGTTTACACAGGTAGCGCGGGGGACGTCGACCCGAGCCGTGACGACATCCGCGACCGTGAAGGAGTCAGTAGGTGTACCTTCCCAGGTTTCGACCACGGCCAGGGATGGTCCTGGTAAAAAGAATGTAAGGATGGCTGAGAGTGAGAGTTCGAAGCCAGTTCGACGAGAGAAAGACAGATATGGCGCAGAATCAAACGTAGATATTAACAGTATAGACTCCATTTGGAGTATTCCTGAAGATTTGTGCAGTGTGGGCCGTGGGACGGGTGAAACATCTCCACCTCGCCCCACCCCTTCCCGACGACCTGCCCTCCCCGGCAGTCCCCCCCTTCCCAGCCTCCCCCGAGGGCTCCTGCCTCGGAGGATTCTGACAGTGGGGATATGGACACTGATCTGGGATCCGCCTTAAGTGCGGATCCCCGTGGGTGTCCATTATCCCCACTGGTTTTAATACAACCAAAGCTTCCCCCTTCCCCTGGACCTGTCAAGGCGGCAGGGGGTAAAAGATATAAGAGTCTGGAGGCCTGCCGGGCAAATAAAGTTTTAGCTGTAGATAATATTTTTTTTTTTTTTATCATTAGTATTTTACAGTGAAATATTCGTGGCCTCAGGGCCAAGAACTTTCAAATTTGACGAATAAGTTCAATAAGACAACTAATATGCACACACTATTCCGAGAGGTAAAAGCCTTTCAGGTTTCGGATTATCTGAAAGAGATTGGATTATATGTCAAAACTTGGAGCAATGTATAGAAACTTTTGAAACTTGTGAATAGTATCTAAGAATTTTAAAACATGAATTTAATATATCAGATAGGTTGACAAGATTATAGTATCGAAGTAAACTACAATTGAGGAGATTGTAAGCCCTGAGATCATCGTTAATGATGGACTGGGCTTGTAAAAATTTCAATCAATCAATCAGTCAGTATAATGTGACCGGCTGAGGCTAAGTCATGGTATCCCCGCTAGTCTCTGGGTGGCAGCCCGTAAATTGCCATTGGGACCCAAGCCCTGAGAGCACCTTTGAAGTGGAACTGGGCTTGTAAAAATACCCTTTAATCAATCAATCAATCTTGATTACACAGTATTCCGTTGTTAAATAAACATGGCCGAGTGAATTTTTTGTAAATTGGGTCAATTGTACCAAAATTATATCAATTTTATGTTGCATCAAATAAATCTACTTTTAAAAGTTCAAGAGAATGTACAGTATACAGAAATTTGTATCCAGTAGAATACTAAAAAATTGTTATAGGATACTAGACAGTTATTTTGTAAAAGTTCTAAGGAAAAGTATCAAGCAAGTTAGTGCACAATATAAGACTGCAACATGAAACAAACAAAAATAGTGAAAAGTTCTACAATTTTATTAGACCTATACATAAAAAGCTCCACATGCAAAGAAAAAAACAAATAACCCCACAATATTGCAACTCATAGACTTAAACCTCGACTTAACCATTCTCTCTACAAAATTCCCTGTCTTGTAACTGTAAGCACTAGAAACTTGGTATTAGAAATAAAAATAAATAATGATGTGGAACTGGTAGGACAAAAAGATGAGACTAACAATGTGACAAGGCAGGGTTTTGTATTGCTTCTTTGCTACCAGAAGTAGAAGCGTTAAATATTTTCAAATTGTTTCAAGTTACGTCTCATTAATACACTGCTATTCTGTAGCAATATTACTACCTTAATATTATATCCCTTTGAGTTGACTGTTTTACAATCCATCTCCAAAGTTTAAATACTATGTAATAGGTCTTGCAAATTTTGCAAGGTAGTGTTTCTAGAGTCCTGGCTAGACTTAAAGACCTGATAGACAAAAAACATGTCACGACATAGTCTAGACAATGTGCAAGTCTCGGTTTGACCCAGTGAACTTTATCTTACTGATAAGAGGATTTTCGCTGTGTTGTGGCCACCCAGTAGGCCATGTTCGTCATTACTAAAAGGTACCAATATTTCATGGCCTTTGTCTGTACACGTACTAGGTGTATAAGTCACAAATATACTTTTCTCTTTTTTCTTTTTCCTTGTATGTTCATATATAAATAAAATAAATTTCTTGCATCAACCTTTACTCTGGTCACAACTCCTTTCTGTTGAGCCCTAGTTTGTAGTTTCTATGGTGATAAAGCCTGTTATTGCTTGTGAGCTGCTCTATACTCCACGTACAGTTTGCATGATATTCACAAGATCGATCGAAAAGTGTTGTGTTGCAATTTCTACCTGTTTGGTTCTGAGAAAAAGTTAGGTACAGTTGTATTCACATTTCAAAGTCCAATGCACTGGAGCAAAATTTAACTTTGAATTATCCAACAATTGAATTATATTCATGCTTGAAATAGGAGGTTCTAATTCAATTTAGATTATGAAAATATTCTACTTGTATTTATCAAGGTTTTAAGTTGCAACTTGTTTTTGTAAACTAAGTTAAATTTTTCTCAATCTGCAATGGTTGATTGACAGTAAAGGATTAGGAAATATTTAAAAAATTCCAGACGGGATTGAAATTACAATATTCAATTTTATAGAAATCTGCTGTGTGAAGAAATCATTAAAAAGTCTTTTAATGTCTTACAATTACATGTATAATGTCTTTCATACAGTAATAACCTTCAAACTGACGTCTGATGATTCAAATTTCTCCCTATTCATTTTTCTTGGTGTGAGGTTTTTTTCTTTTTGTTTGTTGAAAACTCCTAATTTAGATTCAGCGCAGTTCATGTCTCTGAAGTCCAAGCTTTTTATGTGGCTTTTAGGTTTTTTCATGTTCTCCAGCAGTTTTTTCTTTCCGTAATCATGCAGACTTATGATCAATACTCACTAAGCAAAGTTGTGATCCTAAAAATTTCACAGAAGTGTTTATTGCTCATGTTAACACCATATGTCTCCCTTTGGGGTGAATGAGTCTGATGTAGCACTTCTCTTTCGTTGATTTAAAATATAGAGGTGTTTTAAATGGCGTTTTCTAAAAAAGAAAGAGTATCTTGCTTCTGACTCATTCGCCCTGGGCACAAGATATGTTTTAACGCAAGGACTGTGCAAAAGGGAGAGGTGCTAACTAAAGTTAACCTTGATCACTTCAATTTGCAATTCAAAACCTCCTAGTTGAGTTCAAATTTGATTTTTGATTCCCTTCAGATTTAATTTAAAACAGTAAGAGATTTCTATTGTAAATTGTATTGTGTTCTTTGCTTTCTTTTCTATCTTGTAGGATTTGAAACTTAAGTTAGTTTTAGTATAAGTACATTGGAAACATGGTCATTTGAGTCTCTTGGGAGTAAAGTGAAACTTCAAATTATAAGGGTAAAAAATTTCAATCAATGAACTATTTGAGGTTTGTATTGAAAAAATACTATGGTTGTATTACTTTGACATCACTTTCCTCTTCACCCACATCTCTATGTACATGAAAAAACTACTTCCATAACCTGTAACTGTAAGTATATAGTGTGGATTTTAGTATAACTTCATGTAGGGAGTGTTAGCCATTTATAAGCCTCTTGTTGTGAGAAGTAAAAGTGAGCAGAAGGAAAACTTTCTGTAGGCCTATTATAAACTTCAAGTTAGGAGAAATGAACAATTTCAATAAAAACTTCAAATTTTTAGGTTATATCTAATAAAGCTATTTAAGATCTCACACCTTGAGAACTCATAAATGAGAATTTTGAAGTATCAGGCTTTGATTTCGGAGGTTGCCATATAAAAAATTTGTAACTTATAAGCTTTTTCCCTTGGCAGGTTACATATAAATGTATTATTTTTGTTGCAATTTTTTCATGATCTTTAATTTTATTCTTTTCAGAAAGACTCAGCATAATTAGCCAATATGGACGTGTTGATCTCAAAGATCCTTACAGCCATCGTACTTTTTCTGCTGACTATCATATGCAGTTTTATTCCGTACTTCATGGTCCTAAGAGGATCAAGGTCAATTGTCTCAGCTCGGCAGAGAGATGGGGTCATTGCATACTTGAACTGCTTAGCAGGTGGTGTGTTCCTTGGAACTTTGCTCATGCATATTTTGACAGAGGGCTCGGAGCAATTTGACAAATATAAGGAGACTGTGGAACTCAACACTGAATACCCTTTGTTTAACTTGTTTGTGGCTGGTGGGTTTTTCATGGTGGCATTGGTTGAATTGTTTGTGCATGCACAGCTACACCATCATCAGCCAAGGACATATGACAACTGCGACGACAGTCACACTGTAGTGCATGGGACTGTAGGTGAGGTTGTGCACCCATCCTCACAGGATCTTATGACACAGTCTGAGCGTTTAATGGGTGGCAGCTATGGAGCAATTGGTGCTACTGAAAACGGTCATAAAAATGCCTCAGTAACCCAATCTCAAGTGGGTATTGTTGGTTATCAAGCCTCTGCTGGACAGAAGTCAGAGACTGTTGAAATTTTACCAAGGCCACCTTCCCCAGCTCACCATGAAATCCAAGGCCACCATCCTGCAGGCGTCCGAGCATTTCTACTCCTCGTTGCTCTCTCCTTCCATACCATCTTTGACGGGTTGGCTGTAGGGCTGCAGGACAACACATCTGAAGTTTGGTCTGTGTTTGCTGCCATCACTGTTCACAAGAGCATCATTGCATTTTGCCTGGGCCTGGAACTTTTTCAAAGTAATATGGAGAAGCCGTGGAAAGCAGCTGCTTGGCTCACATTCTTTGGCCTCATGTCTCCTCTTGGTATTGGTATTGGCGTTGGGCTGACCTCTGGGCAGATTGATCATTCGGCTGAGCTACTGGCTTCCTCTGTGCTGCAAGGTATAGCTGGAGGAACCTTCCTGTATGTCACATTCCTGGAAATTCTATGCATGCACATCGGTCACCACAGCACAGGAAATTTCTTCTACGTCTTCTTTGCCTTGGTTGGGTTTGTCATCATGGCTAGCACAAGGCTCCTTGATCATGATCATGATCATGATAATTAGTAGAAAAGCCTGGCCTTAGTTTTAAAATGAATCATTCCCAGCATTGTAGTAAAAGTTACAATTGTGAGGCAACCAGAGTAAATCAGGCACAAGTCGCTCATAAGTTAGAGCCTTTTTTAATATCACATTTTGTTATAATTTTTATTGTCTTCAAAATGAAGCAACTTAAGTTGCGGTTAAGTTAGAGTTATAATTTTTTCAACTTCTTCAAGGGTATACAATATAGTTTTCGTAAATGTTGATAACTTAATACTGTATGTCAAAATTCAGACTGTGCCTAATTTGCCCTGGTTGTCTCACATTTGCACTTAGTTTTATAGCCAAATTCATCGTCTTTCTTTCATTACAAAAAATCCAGACAAAAAGTTACTTATTTCCAAAAAATTTTAAACCATGTAAGTTAAAACAAGTCGTAAAATTATAAATTAGAAAGGTATACATTTTATGGTGTTAATTTCAGGTTTTTTTGGGTATACTAGAATGTGATGATTCATTTTTCCTTTTTTTTTCAACAATATTAAGATCTGAAAGTATATATCATTTATTTTTCATTAAGTAATATTAATCTATGATAGTCATTTTTGTAGTAATTGTAATGTTTATAAATTTAAGTTATCTACATTAGACGGCAGAATGCTTGTTTCAGTAAAGAGAATTCATCACCTGATAGAAATCTTTGAATTTTACCACAAATTAATAATACTTTTTAAAATTAAAATGCCAGTAGTCGCTATCAAAAGAAATAAATTTTTTTCCTCGTCATGTCATATGTGTTTATCGTTCAGATATGGCATGTTTTGTCATAGCATTAAATCATTTGTCTTTTCATCATTACTGAACATCAATTTGAACGAGAACATTTTTTTCTCCACACCTACTTTAATTAGATCTTAAAGCTTTAAGTATTGATTTGGTATTTCCAAAATTTTGCCTTTGAAAAGAGAAAACACAAGTGCATTTCTTACAATAATGAAAGAATTTATTTTTGTTTATTTGCTGTTTATTGCGCAGTTTAAAAATTTTTTTTCTTTTCTCTTAACAACATTTCACTTTGATTTCCTTTGCTCATTATCTGTTAATGGATTTAATTTGCAACTTCATTGACAACAATTTCTAAGACTTTGTTGTACCTTCGATTAATTGAATTATAAATGCAAATATATTTTCCCCATTAATTTGAAGTGTTCAAGTACACACTGACGCATTTAATTGTTCTCCTAAAAATAATGAAATACAAAACTGAAAAATTAGAAAAAAAATTAATAACATCTAAAATCTAAATTAAGGGTTTGTTTCAGGACTTACCTCTCTAGTGTGTAAAATTCAAAAGGTTGGCTCACCAGCAAACTCCTCAATAGGCAAGGTAGTTTACTTGAATAACTATTGTGTTGAATCTAAGCCTAAAACCTCACCATTGTGTAAGGGGAACTACTCTTAAAGAATTTTATAAAGCTCATGGAACAGTCCCATAGTGAAGTGGAACAGTCTTGTCAATAATATTAATTTATATCTACTAATCCAAGTTTTATTAGGATTAACAGCTAGGTATATTTTACACCTGTTATAATCTCAATTGGACTGCATTTGTTAAATGGGGACCCTTATTTTTACTTTTTAAAGTTTTACTTTTACATAAATAAACTTCTGTCTTGTCGATGATTTGTCTAGGAATCTTAAGAAAATATGGATTAATGTGTGATGTTGTAATAATATTTTTATATTTGGCTTGTATGTGTAACTGTAAGTCAAATTCCTGACATCTGATTTTGGATGAATTGATTATGTCTCAGAACCAGTCTAAATGGTCAGATACAAAATAAAATTGTATCCTATAAAGTGCTTTTTCAAGATTTTTTTCCTCTCTGTAAATGAAACAGAAGTTTCCACATCTTTCCACCAAATTTCAACTATGCACTTTTTAACGTTTGCAAGCTCAGAAAAATGGCATGTAGTTATAACAAAATACCGATGCCTTGTATTAGTTGTAATGCTACTTTGCTTTATAAGAGTCATTTAGGCCTGATGCAAAACAATACATTCGTGCTTTTTTTTTTATTAACTTTCAATGTTTTGTGTTTGCATTACTTCTTTCTATGCTTGAATATAGTCTAATGCTTAAAGACAACTTGGCTCTGAGCTTACTCTTTTTTTTTTTTTTTGCTTAAAGTTATAAAATCTTGACACCTCAGGCAATTCCTTTCTTTTTTGGACAAAGGCCCAGCTGCTGAAATCCCAGCAAAGAAGATCCGACTCAGGAATACTAATGCATTTTTATTTTTTGGCTTTCTTATTATGAGATAAATGTATTTCTTTGGTGTTGTGAAATGGAACAGATTCTTATCTTATATTTTAGATTTATCCGTTTTTTGTTTCTTTTATTTAAGCGTTGGTCTGTATAATTAGGAATGATATTAATAACTTTGATAAAGTTCATATCATTAATATTTGTTCAATTGTTGTCACCATGCTTTCTGTCATTGCTATATCATTTAATACATTTATAAATGATGATGATCTTCCTCCCCAAACATAAGAGTTCAGCATAATTCTCCAACAGCATGAATACTGATAACAGACATTTACTTTTAGTTTCACTTTTGGTAATCATATATAATAACCTTTTTTATATCTTTATACAAAACTTAGTTCCCAAATGGTTTAAATAATTGCAATTTTGTTTCTTTACCAGTTTATTTACCTTTTTTTAACTACCTCAGGTGCCTAAAACTACCAAAGGTCTTTGCATTGTATGTTTCTAAAGAAATCTAGAAAGAGCTGTTGATGCAACTTAATAAAGCCATGCCATAATATAGGCTACATGCATTCATATTTTTTAAAATGATTACATTTCAATGTGCATGTATATATATATATATTCACGACCAGTCCTAATGAGTCAATAGTCAGAAATTCATGTCCGAGGCAACTTATTTTAAAAGTCTACTTTTTTCTTTTCTTCTCAATATTAAGGGCAAGTTTACATTATTATCGACCTATGTCAATTACCGAGTACTGTTCATTTTTCATGTCTGTAATTGATTAAACATTTTTTCTATTTTATATCCACATTTTTAATGTTACTTTAATTGTAAAAGGAGTTTGTATTTTCTTACGTCAAAAGATGTTCATGTTTGATGTAACAGTAACAGGGAGTCTAATTGTCATTCAGAAATTAAAAAAACATTTTTTTTTGTATGAACTGCCGAAGTGCAACTAGATCTATATTTTTTGTGGGATCCATAGTACAACTCAAACCAGTTTTCTAGTCTACATGATTCAAACAATATTTAGAATACTGATTTTATTGTGCTTTCATAATGTGTAATACATGTACTGATAATTCAATTTTCTGGTGATTCAAGGTTAGAATCCAAAATACCTGAACGGGGCCGTATTGATTTGTGTTATGTGAGAAACTTTCCATATTTTATGATCTTCTTTGCTGCCAGGAACATGGCCGTTTTTTTTAACCAAGAAAAAATAGATTTGACAATTACATACTTTAAATTTTAAAAAAATTTCTGAAAATATGAATGTGTGTGCTATGATCTTTAGGTTAGGTACATTAAGTCCTGATACTGTATAAAGTCACCACCTCGGGAACAAAAAAATATGTTGACTTTGAGCAAGAGGGAAAGGTATTGATTTTCAGTGAATTCCACTTTAGCCTGTTCGACATTAACTTTCATCACCTTTTGTTTTTGCTCTTCATATAAATGTTGTGAAGTTTTGCTGACTCGGTGATAATATATTGAAATATGATTTGAATTTGTCCAAGTGAAATTCATAACATTTAGTGATAGTCTTGTACAGGTCAGTTGTCTGAAAATTTTCATCCTTTTACTTAAAAAAAATAAATCATGACCGCAGGGTGCTCATGAAGTGCATTATTTTGTAATGCTTAACTTGCTATCTATACAATGAATTTTCAATGCTGAGAAATTATTAACCTGTTAGGCATGTATACTTACTTTAAGATCCTTGTATACTCTCTTAAGAAACACCAGTCTCACAGTGATCCCAGTCAGTGAAATTAGTATTGGTATTTTTGTAGGAATATTTATGCAGTAGTGGTATGACTGAGTATTGTTGATTGATCAACAAATTTATTGTTATCAACATTTATATTTGTTCCTATTTATGCTTTGGCTCTGCCACAAAATGTTTAATTGCACATGTATTTTGTTTATAATAAATAGAATTAGCATACTCTATACTGCTCTAAATGTCATAATAAATATTGCTGATTCTATTAAAATTTCAACAAAGAAAAAAATGAGAATTCATTTACTATATTTCAAGATCATGCTACAATCTTATGCTTAAGCTCTTTCACTGTGATCAACAAATGTTGTTTATTCTTAATTATGAAATGTTTACAAATGTAAATACAGTAGTATCTGGTTAAACGCACGTCCAATAAATGCACGCTACGGTGTTTTACTACTTTCTATAAATTTATGCATTGCCTAAACGCATGCTAATTTGAGCCTCCCAAGTGCCCTGCATTTAACCGGATACTACTGTATCTCTGTCTCTGAGTGAAAACATCATTACCCCAATTTTGTTTGTAGCCACTTTCATACCATTTAGATTTCCACACTTTTGGCACTCCCAACAAATTACATTGTCTCTCAGCCCAGGTACAACTGCTATATAATGAAGCGGTCAATATAGTATTTACTTTGAATCGGAAATCATGACACACCAAGATAAAAAAAACATTCAGTAAGCAGTTTGCTGGCTCAATAGTTAAGATTATGTACTGCATGTGCATGTACAGAGTTGCCTCCCACAACTGATTTCAGTTAAGTTAGAATGGCTATCAATTTGAAATACTGAAGTGCAGTTGTCAACTCTAAAATACAGAAATATGATTGACTAAGGAGAATATATAATCAGTAAAATAGAAAAGTTCAAAGTCACCAGCGAAACATTCCCAGCTATTGTTTTTTCTCCAAGGCAAGTTAATCCTTTTGAGGAGAGGTTAGAAATCTAGATTTTTATTAAAACTTGTGGTAACTCAAACACCAAAGAGTGGGCTTAGCACCATCTGCATGTAAACTATTCATCAAAATGTTCCATGAAAATGTATTGAGTCTGACGTGACCTTTGTTGATTTTTAATCTAAAATGTTCATGCACTGAAATGCTTTGGAAGATACTAAGATATGAAAGTCATCTCTGGTTTAGATTTTGAATTAACTTAGATAAAAGCTTATGGGTTGAAATGAAGTTGATTTTTTTTAATCAAGAAAGCATGGAGCACTAAAGGCTGGCTTTACTTGCTTGTAAGTTGTACCAAGTTTCTTTTTTATAATGTAAACTTTGAACGACTCCACTGTAATTTGTAAATAATAATCTACAAAACCATTAAACTTTAAAATCGCTTTACAGTATATTATGAGCTTCCTTATGGAAAGCAGTCAAATGCTTGCACAATCTATATCACTGTAATTCTAAAGTAAGACAAATTGTTCAGTATTCATTGCATGATTGCTCATCATATTTTTTTACAAAGCTATGTTAATTCACTTCATGTGAGTGCAATTTAACTTTTTAAATATGTGCTTTAAAAATTTAAAAAGATATTTTTGTATGCATTTGTTTAATTTTTTTTACAATTTTGTAAGTGATCGTAATTCATACATTTCAGTGATTGTACTTGTAGCAAAGACTGCTTTCAAACTTACTTCTAGTCCTACTTGTTTGTGTACCAAATCCAATGTTAATGTGTGTCTTTTTTTATTGACGAATAGTAATTTTGTTTATAATCTGTAGTGCACAGTCTGACTTTTACTTTAGCCCTTTTTTGAAGTATGCACAGAGTTTACCTTTACTCTGAAAGAGTTACGGCATAAACCCAATTATTTATTCATTTAAAGTTGTCACTAGCAAAAAAAAATACAGACCAAGCCTAGCATTTATTAAAAGGTACATTCAAATTGTGTCAGGGGTCTACCAAGTGATTGGGAAATTCTTAACGTAATGTCAACTGTATATGTAATTTCATGAAGCTGGCAAAGACAGTTAAATGTCATCAAATGCTTAGCTTAGTATATTTTGCTGTCAAAGTGTTATAGTGTCAGACAAAATCATATAAAATTAAAACCTGGGCAATTTGAATGCTTGTTGAATTTGAACTATATTCAGATTACTGATTACAGGTTTTGTAATGATTTGAACCGTGCATGGTTGAGTTTATTTTACAATCTTAACTTCAATTATTCATGAGGATATTACTTTTTTTTAAAATTAGAAGTGATGTAAATTAGTGTCCTCTGGTATATGCAGATAAAATCCAGACCTTGAAGCTGCAAGTGAAACCAAAATAGTCATTCCTTTGTTCTCAATGTGGTATCTTTTTTATAATGTTTCATATATGTGCTTGTGCCATTGGCTACTTGCTACTTCTGATACTGAAGATGTATCATCAAAGCTAATGTAACGCTTATATTTCTCAGTTTTTTATATATTTTATCTTGCTCCCATGGTATTTGAAGACTTATGTGTCAGAATTTATCTGACTTGGTATTTTAACACTTTTTAATGTTGTACTATTCTTAACTGTGTCGTATCCAAATTATTCATGTTATCTTTTGGTGGATGGAGAAATCCTTTGTTGTGATTGTGTTTTCAATGAAAAATAAATATCTCAATTGAGCGTGTTTGAAATTGTCTTCACTCTGCAAAAAGGTGTACATTTTGTTGTTTTGGGGATGGACAATATCATTTATAAATGTCTGGCAAAATAGCAGATGCTTTGTGCATATGTTACTGTCTGTATAAAGGGATGCTAGCTTTCCAATTTTTAAAAAGATTTAACCTGCAAGTTCTTCAGCTCAAAAGTAGTATGCTGTTAGTGTTACACTTGCAGTAACTAACAGTTGCTAACTTCCAAACTTTGGATTCATGCTTAGCTGGTTATAGATCTAGTTCCTCATTATACATTCAGACAGATAATACATGTACATTTAGTCCATGTATCAATTCAAAGACAAACAGCTCTGTAATGACAGAATTCTTTCCTGAAATAATATGTTTAGTGGGTTCATCAAAGATTATGATCATAATATCTAGATTTATAAAGCACCTTTTCAATTTACATGACAGTAAAATAAAGTCTCGAAGCGCTTCACAAAATAAAAACTACACAATTTCTTTCATACAGATAACTTAGTCAATTGAGAATTAAAAAATAAATTTAAAATATGTACATATCAAACACAAAAACATGGACAAAATAGTTTGTAAATTTAAAGTTCCTAATTTCTGCTAATGACTAAGTTTTCAAACAAGTACATGAACATTTATGTCTTCAGGACTGATTTCAATCTAGACAAAGATTCAGACTGTTGGACTGACAGGGGTAGATGTTTTCAAACATCTGGGCCCTGGGATGTAAAACTTTAAAGCAAAATGATTCCTGTTTGATGGTGCTAGCTTTCTAACATTTTGGCTAATTCCACACCACTTGTTCAGGTTAAATTAAGCAGCTCAGGCCATTGTTACATTACTAACAACTTTCGAAGTAAACCATTCAAAGGGAAACAAAATTTAGGCACAAAATCATTGACAGGGTTATCCCCTTTTTTCATTTGGTAGGCGTGGAATTGCCCAGGGTCACCCCCTAAAGAGAACTCAGCTGACAAAGAAAAAGCTCAAAACTAGAAGTTCATCATGAAGTACATGTACATGTGTATTTACAAAAGCAAAAATCAATACATGTAGGCCTACTATGCTAACAAACTCATAGTACTATAAGAGGCAAGTATCGAATAATGAAAAAAGCAAAACGCTAAAGAGCTGTTCAAGGGATTATTAATGGGCTAGTGAAACATCCAAAAAACGCAACGATTAATTACCATTATTACTGAAAACACTCAAGAACTCAGGGAGACCTTTGCAAAATTCTTTGACAAAAATCACAAATATTCAGAAAAAATAAGTTCAGACAGGAAAACCACAAGAGATAATCAGCGTTGCATTAGTGGAAAACCAAGAGGGTCTGGATTGGTTTAAAGCTACTACAGAATAATAATAATAAAAAAAAACACACTGATGGTTCAACCCAACAAGAATTGCTCTTATGACGCAGTTTCACTTCCACTTTCAGCATGGATTGTCATTCAATATGCCAATGAATTAACTACTGTAATCACCCCAATACCTGTCACCGCGGAATTGAGCACACACACACAAAAAACCATATACATGTACATGTATTTGCACCACTTTTGCTCAGAATTTGCACCAATTTAAAAGCAAAAAATTCCTTCATTAAAAAAAAAAGATGAAGATTAACTGGTCTTGAAATAAGACCGTTGAATTGACATTAAATTTTAGTAGGCCTACAACTCAAAAACATAGATGTACATGTACGTAGCATATACAGTGGAACCCTGATAAAGTCAACACCTCGGGATCGAAAAAATGTGTTGACTTTAAGCAAGAGTTGCCTTTAACCATCACAAAGATATAAAGAAATACAAAGTGGGGTTGCAAAACAGAGTTGACTTTAAGCAAGAGTTTCCCTTACAGGTGTTGACTTAAAGTGGATTCCACTGTACATTTTATGTATTTCAATGTAGTTCCAAAAATTTTTGTTCTTTTCTATTTTTTCTTTTCCAAGTCTCAAAACGCTTATTTATCTGGTATGAAATGGCGTGATACATTTCTGCAATTACTTCAACAAATGTACTGTTATTATGCAATTTCGGGCTGTAGCCAACAAACAAAAAAAAAAGTTGTATGCACCATCTAAATAATGTCCCATTGTAATTAGGCTATAGTGCTGTGCTGTAAAAGTATTTTGTTAATTAGACTGTAGCTCTTTTATACTGTCTTTAGAAAGCAGTAATCAAATAAAACTCATGGAATTTCGCACACACCGCCCAAAAAAACTACAGTGTACATGTATTTCATTTGGTGTAATTGAAAAAAAAATTCTTCAAAAGTATTTAAACAAGAACGAGTCAAAATGTTTATTTTTTGCTTACTTTGTTGTTGAATCTCTTTCATTTGTTTTTCTGAATACACTGTATCAAAATGAGTTGCAATGTACAAGAAAAAATAGAAATACTTTCAATACCACCAAATTAAAGTTATGCATCCTTTCCTTGAGAGAAAAAGTACCATATAACGTATAAATTAAAAAAAAAAATCATCCTAAAAATCACTAAAATGAGAAAAGATGTTTAGTGGGTAAGAAAGTAAGACAGACAGAGAGCTTGAGGGGGTGGCAGAAAGAGGTTATTAAAGGTAGAAATAAAGTTGGTGGTATCTACTACATGTACATGTATCCAATTAATTACCGATACAAAGCACGGGCTTCCATAACAGGTTGGACTGCCAGGAGGGTCAGCTTTTTTATAGCTTAGCAAAAAGTACCTTCGCAAATGTTTACTTTAGACGGATTCCGGCGGATGTGACTTACATAATTTAACTAGTTTGTTATAATTAAAATCTAGATTATATTAATTACAGGAATACAGGAAAAATCATCTTGAGCCAGAGGCCAGTCGATGGTCTTGATCCCGATCCCCAGGTAGGCATCAAAGAGCTGGCTTAACAGGGAAATCCATGCAAAATTTGTATCTGTGCAGTAGCTTGTCGACTTGGTTTTTGATTGAGATAATACTTGGGACAGTAACAGTGATCTCGGGGAGGGCTATTCCATGTCTCAACTAACCTAAGACCAAAGTAATTTTTTTCCTTCTGATATCTTGGTAGCGGTTCTGTTTTGCGAGTTTGTAGCAATGACCTCTCGTGTCTTTGTTGAATGTAAGATAGTCTTCAACATTAACGTTCTACATGTAGAAACCGTTTGTTAGTTTGCATGCTTCTATCAAATCTCCACGAAGTCTTCTATACATTAAACTTGGGAGGTCTAAGGCTTGTAGTCTTTGTTCCTAGCTGAAATTCGATAAAGTATCTGGTACTAGTTTTGTTGCCCGTGGATGAATGTTTTCGATTAATATTGCGTCTGTTTTATTGATTGGGGACCATACACAGTTCTCGTAGACCTGCTCCAAATGTGAGCGCACTAGGCTTTTGAAAAGAGTCATTAGCATAGGTTTGTCGATAAAGTCAAAAGACCTTCTGATCAGTACCACAATTCTGATAAATTGATTTCTAAATATAATTTATGTCAAATTTTTAGACTCTTAATCTAGATTTTAGATCTAGATCCAACCTAAACTAGTTTATTAATGTGTGTCCTTCCGCCAACCATTTAAAAAAAAATTACTCTACAAAAAAAACAAAACAACAACAAACAAAATAAAAAACAACCCAACTAAAATGTTCTTAAGTGAGCAATGCATGCATTAAGATAAGCCTTGAGTCATGAAGATCAATGAGTTTACCAAGCGGATGGTTTATATTCGCAAAGAAATCTTTTGAATCAATGTCGGATTCAGGTGAAAGTACACACACACATACATGTAGAAATGTACAAACTTATTGTACTGAATCTGATAAAAAGACATTTTTGTGCTACAACTTAGAGTAAAACATGACAGCTGATAAAAGTTATATAAAGGGGGGGGGGGGAATACATGTACATTTACATGTACAAGATGCCGCAATGAGCATAACTCGTAAAAATAAAATGACATTCTTTCCCTTTTAATTAGTTTTGTGTAATTTTGCAAAATCTGTCTGGTCGAATGAGTTTTAGAGACGTCCTATGACTTGCACAAACATACCCGTCGAACGAAAAGTAAACAGATACGACTACCAGTGTCTTACTTATGTTGATCTATCTCAACCGAGTCTTTTTAGTGCAGAATTCTCCATAAGAATAGTATTAATAAACCCACATCTCATCTCCTTGGTTCTTATTATACATAAGTATGTGCAAAAGTTTGTTGAGTGTTGTAAATTCGTCTCCAAGGAGCCCGCGAAAACGGCTGGACAGATGTGAAACTGGAAGCATAGACTTCCCTGATGGCAGCACAACTACTGATGACGGCGCATAACAGACCGAGGTGGAGGGATGTACCGTTGATCCCAGTGATGTTTCAGAGAATAGGTTTAATTAGGAAGATCAAGAACACATTCCGACTTTGTAGATTTAAAATGTAACATTCTAAAACTAAAAAGATAATTTCATCTGATGACTTCATCATGGAGTGAACTCTAGTAATATCACCCATTATTTGGGCATGGGAGCAAATTGTTCGTACAATTATTAGTTAAGCCTTCGTAATGAACAAGCCCAGCAGCGAGAAATAAACAAATATGAGCATAAGTGCTCTTGTGATCTATCTTATTAGAGATTTAAGTAAAATAAGAACAGAGTAGGCTGGCACTCTCAAATTTCATTGAAAAATATAGAGATTTGGGGCAATGGCTTTGCTTATTAGCAAGCAATCAAGAGTTTTTCATAACCAGAAGCCGATTCATCAACATACAGCCACTTTCATCAATCTCCAAGTACAATCACCAAAAAGATACCGGATACATAAAAGCTCGCGCTGCGCAGCCGGAAAACTCTCATTCATGTGACATACATCGCATCCTCTCTCAACACTCGTGCACATTAAAATGACAACACCTTATATTCCTGTTCATTCTCAGTCTTAAGAAAGCCCTTGACTCAGGATACTCCATGTGACAAGGCAGGTCAGCGTCTCGCATTGGGTGAGCGAAGTTTGAGGCAATATCTCACAGAAAGCTGAAGTAGATGGTTGATTGTACTTTGTTTTTGGGCATTGCCAAGAGACAGACGAAATACTGACCCACTTAGAGAGGGAAAAAAATCATATGCCAGGATTCTGTTTATAGACTGTTCGGCTTTTAACACTATCGTTCCTGAAAAATTATATTCTAAATTAGTTTAAGAGTTAGAATTCCCTATCAGTATCTGTAACTGGGTACTCGACTTTTTACTTAACCGCGCGCAAGTTGTCAGAATTGGCAATATTTCATCGTCTGTAATTGTTGTTAACAAAGGCACACCTCAAGGCTGTCCGTTATATCCCAAGCTATAATAGGCCTGCTAAATTTTTACGTATGACTGTAAAGCAGAATTCCCTGGGAGTCTTCTAATTAAATATGCAGACGACGCCGCTGTGACGGGATTGGTTGATAACATCAATGAAAGTAATTTTCTTAGACAGATTGAATCAATCGTTCAATGATGTAGAGAAAACAATTTAAAACTAAACGTGTCAAAAGCTAAAGAATTGGTAATTGACTTTCGAAGGGGCGAGGTGTCACCACCCTTATTGGATATAGCAGAGGACACAGTTGAACGAGTTGATTCATTCAAATTCATGTGCACCATTCTGTCTAGCATATGAAGCTGGGATTTTGATAGGAACAATAATATTATGTATACAATTTACAAAAAGGCCAGACAGCGTACATGTATGTACTTTTAAAGAAAACTTAAGTCTTTTAAGGTCAATAAGGTGACACTCATTAACTTTTACAGAGCCTTTGTGGGGAGCATCTTAACTCAATCGATTATTGTCTGGTTTGATAGAACAGCAAAAATGACATGAAAAGACTAAAATCAACTGTCATAAACGCACAAAAGTTAATTGGCGTGAACCTGCCACCTCCTGAAAGTTTATATGAAGAAAGAATGTCAGCCAGAAAAGAAAAGATCTTGAAAGATGACACCCACCCAGCAAGGAAATATTTGAATTCTTTACCCCACGGGCGAAGATTGAGAACGCTCAAACGAAATAAACGGTTAGTAAATATACATGTAGCTTCTTTTCCCAAGCCGTAAAACATTTTAATGGAACTAGAATTAAGAGATTATTTTAATTGAATCTTTTGATGAAATGAAAGACATACACATGTATTAGGATGGGGTGTTTCGTTGAGCGGCATGTGTTGAGAGGAGTGCATGCATTTCTCGTTTACTGTGACAAAAGAGAAAAAATGCTGCACACATTGAGAGAGAGGAAGAGAAAGAGAGAGAGAGAGAGAGAGAGA
>BMAT01005458.1:74716-90531 GCA_019649035.1 Elysia marginata | reverse complement strand
ATCTCTGAGCGAGTGTCTTTACCGCTAGGCCACAGAGCCCGTTGACATCCACAGAGGCAAGCACCTTTGCTAGAGCCATTCTGCAAAGTCATAGAGATCCAAGGAGAGCAGCTTCACTAGAGCCATTCTGCAAAGTCAGAGACATCCGAGGAGATGAGCAGCTCTACTAGAGTCATTCTGCAAAGTCAGAGACATCTGAGGAAGAGAGCAGCTTTATTAGAGCCATTCTGCAAAGATAAAAGTACCCACAGACAGTAGTTGCTTTACTATAGCTGTAGACAATATTTTTGGGTGCATGGCCCTACTGCAGCCACATCAAATTCGAAGTCATAATGCATTTGTGTTTTTTTTCTTGGAAAAAATATGTATGCTTCATACAAGTTCAATAATTTTTGTTATACAGGATTTCATGCTCTATAAAGATGGCCCTGAAAGGCTTAATGACAAATCGCATTAAACAAATTTATTTTCTTTTACCTAATTTAGTAGTTAGGAAAATGGAAAAGTGACTGTGCAAGCAGATTGTTAGATACGTACGATTGCCTATCAAAGTGTTTGAAGATGCTCTAACCACAGATGGCACTCCCATCTAGGCATGTAACATGACTTTCCTCCCCTCTTCATCCACAACCATCACTCACATTATTTTGCTGATGATGTAAGCTTTAAATTAGATAGTGGTACTTTATGATCTCGCTCTAAGCCTAAAAATTAGTAAAATGCTTCCTCTCACTGCACTGGACAGGCCGATGACAATGCCGCAATCAGCTCCCCTCTCCCTTCCCCCATTACCATGCACAAGCCCACAATTAGCCTACAGTCTTATGTAGACTTGCCTGCTGTATTTACTGAAAAGTACCTTGCTTTAAAAAGTTAAGTTCTTAGTCTCATTTCTCTTAAGCTGGTTCTGTTCCTCCTGCTATAGATCCATGTTGACGCCTGTTCTTGCCTTGTTAAAGTACTTAAACCCATACACAGGCAATAGACTTTATGTTAAGAAAAAAAAGGGAATTCCTTAGAGGCGCCGCCGTAGGGTGTGCAACTGTACATGTGATTGAGCACTACTGCTGTCCCTGCCAATCAAAGTGCAGTGAAAACCATATGGGAGATACTGCACTTCGATTGTCAGGGGCAGTGTCTGCATGAAGAACTTGTACATGTGTGCATCTGAGATGTTATATTGGATCAATTTTTGAAAATCTAAATTTGATTTCTATCTTTCCATGTTTATGATATTATTTAAGGGCAGAGCTCATAAATATTATTGACTAGATAGTTATGTTCACACTTAATATAATTTAGGTGCATGCATTTAAATGCTAACGAAGCATAGCTTTTTAAAACTTTATTTTCAGATAGAAATTATCTTTTATGTTGATTACATTCCTTGTCTTTAGACATGTCTTAAAATATTAGCTGCTTTTGTGAAGCATAATTATGTTGGGAGATATTATGAGTTACTATGACCATGGCTGTGTCTCCAATATGTTGATGTAATGGAGAGTTGTATGCATAAAACTTATACTGTATTGTTGTTTAAGGTAGCATAATTATGGTCTATGTTCATGACTGGACAAGGGTGGACTTTGCAATCACACATATAATTTTAAATGGCGTCCATTATCTTATGGATATCATACAAGTGTAAGTACATGTACATAAAACGTTTATACTTCTGCATTGTTGTTAAGTTAGCATGAGTATGGTCTATGTTCATGACTTTGCAATTACATGTATAATTTTCAATGGTGTCCATTATCTTATAGATTTCATACAGGTGTAAAGACAGTGGAACCCCTCAATTAAAACTACCCTTCTTATGTGACTTCAATTTTAAAGAAGTCTTCTTTTATAGGTATAGTAATTTAACCACTGAACTAAGACCCTCCCCCTCCCCAAAAACCTGTTTTGGGCAACATTTCACGAGGTCTTTGTTCAGGGGTTACACTGCATTTTGATTACAAATGTAAAGTGTGTGCTTTCTTGCCAACCTGGAGTTGATAGTTAATTCATGTCGGGTGCCAATGCCCTGATTTCAAATTCATAAAATCAGACAATAATTCATTAACATTTACAGTTTAATGCAAAGAAAAAAGTTTTTCCACCAGCATGTATGTTATGTTCATGGTTGTTTTATCCTATTTTTACTACAATGTATTTGAATTCATGTAATTATGAGAAGTACCACCAACCAGTTAAGTTTGTATTGTCTTCACTCTGATTGGATGGGTTTTTTTTTTTTTCACGACATTTTTTAAAAGGAATCTTGTTTATGACAATTCTTCATTAAGTTTAATGACTTTGAGGGCTGTTTTATTATGAGAAAAGGTAGGACATTTAATTTTATGGATTCACCTCTTTTAGGGCCTATGTGCTATGGCAAATCTTTAAAAATTGTTTTACTGTATTAAATTTTTACATCATGGCATAATTTTCTGGTTTACAACTGTTCAATAATAAAAAACTACATTGCTGTCATTGATATACAGGGATCTAGGTCTTTAAACAGTCAGCATCTTGATACATGTAGTAATAGCCAGTGCTTGATGCCAGTTTTTGGTTGGGTTTTTTTTTCAATTTTTGTTAAATTGCAATGAACTAAAACCAACTCATCATTCAAACAATAAAGCGTATTTTTAAAAATATGAATCTTATGTCTTCAATAAGTATTAAGTACATGTATTTTTACCAGTTTTTATCCATTTGTAGGCAAAAAGATGTGTGTGACTTTTGTTTATCTTTTAAGATTTTTGTAGAGTGTAGGCCTATAGAAAGCAGCAAGCATTAAGGGTTGCTTGTATGTGGGAGTTTCATTCATTGATTGATGGCCACAAGAAAAGAGCCATTTTGTCTATTGGTAATAAAGTAAAAGTGCTCGTGGAAGCACTTTAGATTCCAGAGGCAGCAATATTGAAATTTGCTGAACAATTTGACAAATCCATGCCTCAAGCTGGAAAAGTAGTCTCACCTCCTCCTTTTCTTTTTCTCTGCCTTCTTCTTTTTCCCATTCTTCCTTTTCTGCTCATCCTTAATCTCTCGTTTTGTGTGTGCCTATCTATCTGTCTCTATCTCTCTCTCTGTATCCTCATATCTATGCCTCAGTTTTGTAGCACACGGAAAATCGGTAAACCCTGTTAAATCTGGAAATGAAGCTTTCTCCACTAATTTCCCAATTAAGCGGGTCCAAGTGTATATAAGGTTTCCACTGTATATCCTTTGCTCGGCTTTTGTTTTCTATTTTCTCATATTTTGCTGATTTAAAAATTAATTACAATTGGCACTCTATCACAGAACTTTTTGTACTTTGTTTTTTTTTTCTTTTTACAGACTAAACACAAATTATGTAATTGACAAAAATCTTGTATAATAAAGGTGCCGTTAGACCAGGAAAAGTTTATTGACTTTTAATAGAAGAAAAAACAAGGGGCGTGGAAAAATGCTGTAACACCCTGAATTGCTGTTAAAACACTTGCAGTTACAAATGAACTCCACTGTATACAAAGTATCACAGAATTTTGAAAATTTTATTTTTCTCGATTTTTTTCATTACATTTTACACTATAAAAATTTCTCATCGTTCTAGGCATGATTTATAAAAGATTTTCTGTACCTTTCGGTTTCGGTTTTTACTCAAAGGAACCTCCCACTTCTGAAAAAAAAAAAGGATGTGGTTGTGCAATGGGTGAGACGGATCGTTAACCTGTGACCTTCATTTCTACTAAAACGGCACTCTTGGTGTTCAGGGCAGTGAACAAAACAGGCAGTGATTGGCCACAAATTGTTCGGCCTACACTCTAAACAATTTAAGTTAAGTCTGTCAAGTCTGCCTTCAGTGATTTGCGAGCTAGCTTCATGGCTCAGCGGTCATCACAGTCATGCCAATCCCCCTAGCCCCTCCCTTTCTATTTCACTTTTTCAGATAGCCTCATCCATCTTAACGCCACCCGCACTAGGCCTACCTGAGTGCCTGCCTCAATTACAGTAAAATCCCAGGAAACGGAAACTCTGAAAGTGATAAATACACTGATACAACAGATACAGTGATAGGTCTTAAAAAAGCCAAACTGCCTCTTGGCGTCTTGCCCTCTCTAGCTAGGCAGCCAGTCCTTTGTCCCTGTAATGCTTTGTGATCTACTTCACTGCCACTTTGTAAGCATCATTTCACTACACAATCAATTCTCTTTCACACACCGGACTCTGAGTGTGTGGGGGAGGGGTTAAGTCTACAACAGCATGCGTGATTAAGATGCAAACTAGCATTCTTCAGTTTTCTTTCCTTTGTGAAGGGGTTTTGAATTTGATAAGTAAAAAATCGTGTAGATCAATAAAGAAAGCGTATGTTAAATGTGTTGCATCCAGATCCAATTTTAGTGTCTATATTGACTTGATCACTTCTGTTTTAACAGCACTTACAAAAAAGTCCCCATTATTCATTGCCATTAATAAATCATTATCAGAGTTCTACTGTACATAATTATTTTTACAAATTACATCTTCAATAACCTGTGATTGGTTATATAATTAAATATGTATCAAATCTTTTCACAATGACACCACAAATTTATTATTATAGTTATAGGCCTATGTGTATTTTTTTTGTTGTTGACTCATTTTTTACAATTCTGATGTATCCATTGCCATTGCTGTTCTATACTACATGTACCTAAATTAACAATACTCTATGTTTTTATGTATGAATTTTAATGTATGTATCTTTATGTATACATGTTTTAATTTTTGTATGCTGCACCAAATTTCCTTTGGGATAATAAAGTATTATCTTATCTTATTTTTTTTCTTTGTTGAGTTTTTCATACACAACTACACATTCGAGCATAGTGGGCCGTTTTTCGACCCATACATTTTACAGTGCACCTTGGATCCAACGAACTTTGAATGAAAATATAAAAAGTTTGTTGAAGCCAAGGTTCATTGAAAGTAAGGTCTCTTTAAAATAACCCAAAATGAGCTAAAGAAGAATGTTCTACACAATATATCAACCATGAAACATTATTTAAAACTAATAGTACAAAGAATAGATTAGAACACAAATAATGCTACAGATTTTTGCAACGCTAGCTGTTTTTTTTCTCTGATATATTCTAATCACCCACTCTCTCTTTGATACTGTGAGTGTGAAAGCTATACCGCTGATAGAGTGAAAAACATACCAGAAATTAGGCTGAAAAAAAAATCAACCATTAGTTTCAGTTTAACTTCTAGTTCGTTGAAAACAAGATTACTCTAAAATAGGTTCGTTCTAATAAAACTTCTGTAGCGAGAAATCTGTAAAGGTTAAAAAAGAGAAAAAAATCGGGGTTTTATTTAAGTTCGTTGAGAACAAGGGTTTGTTGAGTCCGAGGTTGGAGACAAGGTCCACTGTATATATAGAAAATATGTCCTAGTCCAAAACAACCCATACACTAAATAGCCTAAAACCATGACATACATCAACTTTGAGCAGAATATTTACATTGGTAGGTGTACAGCAGTGTTGTTTCAAACCAGCAATGACAACCACAACTACTACTACTACTACTGCTGTTGTTACTTCTACTATTATTACTACTACTACCACCACCACCTCTACTACTAGTACTACTACTACTACATGTACCACCACCACCACCTCTACTACTACTACTACTACTACTACGACTACTACTACCACCAACACCTCTACAACTACTTCTACTGCTCTTACTACTACTACTACCATAAAAGTACTAACTACATGTAACTGATGTGTACTCGCTGCATTAACACTCCTTCGAACTCAAAGTCAGTAGGCAGTTATTTTACCTCTGAAAGGTATGGGTCAAAAACAACCCACGACACATTTTTATATATAAAATATATGTGTTAAAAATGACACAGGGCGTACAATGCGTGTATCATGTATGGGGAAGGTTAACTTTTAGTATATTTTCTCTAAAGCTCGCCGAACTTTTCCCACTGTATCCATGTTTGGACCTGTTCCTGCCCCAGTAAATCCGTGCAAGGGTAATATACTTTATACGGAGAATAAGAAAAGGATTCCTCAGAAGTCCCATGGTGGGCATGTCCCACTGTAGCGGATGCCGTTATAGTTGAGCACTACTATATATGAGAAGGTTACTAACTAATTTATGTATTTAGCTTTTCTTCTAACATTGAAAAAAATATCAAGTCATATTTTGGAGAAAAAAATATGACCTGATGCACTTTGCATACAGTAGCTTTCCAAAAAAGGCTTAAATTTTAAAATTTCCCTCCCACTTAATTTATCACATATTATTTCAAAGTCATAGCCAATTTCATTATTTTAGGGATGACACCAGTACTTCAGTTATTTGATAACCATTAAGGTACTAAAATACTGAAATCAGTACTTGTTGGCAGCTCTGCATGTGTAGTAGAGCCAGAGACATACATATAATGTTAGATCTTACATGTAAAAACTTGTAAGTTAGACCTATAATGCTCAATCTATACTGTGCTGTCTGACGTTCCATGTAATTGTAAAGTGTCAGTGTCACAATATGACCTACAATAGCAGTAACTGTTAGCTAAATCTAAATCTAGTTAATCTGTCTTGCTTGGCTAGAACAAGGTGCAGCTTTGCTTTAGAACCTTCTGACTATGCTATGCTATGCACTAGTGCTCTTTGAGGTTGAACTGAGTGTAAGTTCGAAAACTGTTTGCCTATTGAAGGCCTAGATTGAGAATTTACTATTGCTTTTGCTTGACGAGAACAGAGGACAATAAAATTATACTTATAGACAGTGACCCAGCATTTTTATGTCCTCGGAAATCTGCTTGAACATCAGGTGAAAGTTGCGGATAGCGGAAAAGATCGGAAAGGTTGAAACACAGCGGAATTTCCGTTATTCAGCTGAAAAGCAACACTTATGTACTTTGCCAAGTAAAACATTTGTACCTTTTATATCATCACAAAAAAAGGAAACCAAACAGTACAGCTCTGTGTTAATTCACAAGACCAGCAGTGCTTAAGATAGAATTCTGTTTATTTTTCACTTAAACTTGACACTCTTGACTAGACCAGCTCTGATACCCGATGCCTCTCCTTGATACTTGTGTACCTCTGTTTTAGGCTCTCTGATCTGTGAGATAGAGAGATGTTAAAGAGGAATAAGAAAGTCATCCCATACATGCATTTAAATTGCATGAAAACGAAAGGAAAAATTCATGAATCAAATCATCAAGGAAGGTACTAGACATCATGTATGTGTGTGTGTGTGTAGGATTCCACAAAATGAATCTGTATGCAGTTTTAAGACTTAGATGTCTAATACCTTTTGGAAAACTCTTTAAGCTCTCTCAGATACTGTATTGCAAAAACTGTTAAGATATCTTAACTATGTCTAATACTCTAAAGTAACTGCATTCAAAAGATCCATTTTTTAAAAAAAGGTGAAGGAAAAGGCATTTAAAATTTTAAACTACAATAAATTCAAAAAAGAAAGAATCAACCAGTTAAATTTCTCAGTTTCATCCATTGGCCCTATACATCCTAAGATTATATATTCTATAATAATTTGAGACATCTGTTCAAACCAAGATTGCAAAACTATATTAATTTTAAAAATTTAGACTTCACTGGATGGAGATTAGGACATACAGTTGCCATCACGTGAAATCAAAGAGGGGGGGGGGGAGGTCAAAGAGTCTGTCTATTAACATAACACACCAGCTCTGTATTAAATGATATGGAAATATGAGATCAAGACAATTTTCATGGATTTAGTTCTAGAATCTTGTTGATCAGCCACGTTAGGAATTCATCATGGAAGGAATCTCAATGATAAAAATTAAAAGAAACATGCGCTATAGAAAGACAAAAACATTCAAGCAATTTTTTTGGTTTTGGGGGCAGCAATATATGTCACACAAACTTTTTTCCCCCAAAATGACTTCTGGAGTTTTCACCACTTGCAATCGCAACACAGCAATAAAATTTTAGTTGCAGCGAATTTTCCGATTTTAACTCAAGTGAGACTTGCATATTTCACGAGAATAAAAACTATAATACCGTGGAATAAATTTAACAACCTAATGTGCAATGCATTAAAACCTTCAGAACTAATCATCGTAGATTTCACGAAGCAATTATTTGCAATGGGCATGCTTTGATCATTGGCCAGAGCTAGAGCTGAATTTGATGCACCATAGTTCATTGTATTCTCGAGAGTTAAAATCAGTTCAAAGAAAAAATATCCAACTAATCAATAATCAATCCTTCATTTTCATTTGCCTCTTGTGGCTTTGTATCAATTTATAAAAATGAAAAGTTCAAAGACAGGAGAAGGCTGAAAAAATGTGACTTCTTCCTGAGCAGTTCTAAGAAATATTTCTTCATTTTGATTTTACTACAAAAAATACTCAGATAAAGTGAAACATTATGCTTGGCTCACTTGTAAGCAACAGAGTACTTATAAATACATGGACTTTCCTACAAGCTAGACATTTTGAAAGCCCAAGGCACAAGTACAGACTATAGGCCTAGATCTAGATCTAGACCTGGTTGAATGAGTGTTGGCCAGGTTCCAGGTTCATTTGTCTTGTCAAGGTTTAGTAGTAAAGCAATGATTGCAATTTTGCACTATAAGTTAATAAACTGCTGTAAGTTTACTCACGGAATACAAATCAGAGTAAAAAGTTGACAGTTTCAAAAACATGGTCACTAAAGTCATTAATTTCAGTATCAGATATTAAAAGTCTAAAATTATATTTGGAGCAAATGTTTATTTTTGAATCATAAGGCTAACACTTAACCATAATAAAAAAAGGAAAGAACTAATTTTTGTTTGAATTGCGATGTTAAAGGGTTACTTGTAATGGCATTCTTCAAATTATGTCTATTTTCATTGGCAGGCAAATCAGAGACAGGCCTACTTCTTGCTAATGCTAGACATTTTTTTCTCTGTTTTGCTTTGGAAAAATTTGAAAAATTTGTTTCAAATTAATTTGTTAGTTTCTATTATTTATAACCGCATTTAAAGAAGAAATCATGAATACATGCATAACCTTGTCTTTTCTTTGACTATGTCATTTTTTCTTAGAAATGTTTGTCTACACTATTTTGATTTAGGCAACAACCTGATACCGGTACTTTCATTTTTTCTTCAAGTGGAATTCCTCTTTATCTATCTATCATTACTTGGTTTCAGAAGTATGACTAACAATGCTTAAAAACTTTTAAAAGCTAATTATTGGGCTATTTTAGATAAGGATTTCAGATTTACATGTTGTATTTATAGGAACTTTAACTTACCTTTCGATATAAATGAAGAATGCATATACTAGTAATTTTGCTTTAATTGTAGTTCTTTATCATACCTAAACAGAAAACAGAACCAAATATGATTGCTATTCCTGTGCTCAATAATAAAGCAAGCAAAAAGAAAGTCACTCAGATATTTAGAGAGCTTTTGTTTCATAAAAATGCATCAAATGATATAAACTTGGTTTATTGTTGTTTTTTTCTCTCTCTTTCTTTTTTTGGCTTGGAGGGATGGGGGTGTAATTTCCTGAATCAAATTATTAACCACTGGTTTGTAAATTAAATTATTCTGTTCTTGTTTTTGTTTTGTTGACTCCCTACAGCCTTGTTTTTACGGAATCGCATACATGTATACACCTGTTATAGTTTTTTTCAGAAATGTGTTGCTTCATTTAACAAAAAGCATTTTTAATCTACAGGAAAGACAGAGAGTATTGGGAACTCAAATAAAATACATCTATATCCTAAATGGTTTTTTTTCCTGCCCTACTAAAACTAAGCTTTGAATCAAAGGTCTTTTTTTTTCATTTTGAGGCCAAACCTACTGTAAATTTTGTGCAAATTTGTGCAAACTTTGCAATTTTGGGTGCATAGTTTATTAATTTTAGATGAAAAATTCTGCGGTGACAGGCCAATACCGTTTCTTATTCCCCAAGAGATTGCCATATCAGTATCCCAATGTTGTATGTACATGAACATGTACACACACAATGAGCTTCCATCAGGTTTTGAAACAATTTGTAATTTGAAAAGTTAAAGAAATATTGATCCTGTCTTGTATCTTTGGGCTTATCCTGCAATCAAAACTGCTTCATCTGGATCAGCAAATTTACCTGGCCTCTTCGTCTGATCTTTGCCTTTCTGAACTTTTCACGGTGCTTGACACGAGGGTTATTAGGTGCAGCTTTTTTCTTCTGTTTGTTTTTCTCCATCTGATTAAAAAAAAAAAGAAGATAATATCAATATGAAACTATGCCAGGAGGAATAATTATGATAAATCATGGGCCTGTTAATAACAATAGCACTTTAAAAAAAAGGACATTTTTTTTAAGTGAAGAAAGAGCAAACATGTTACGGCTTTATTAAAAGTGATTTCATTAATTAAAAAAGTAAGACTAACAACATAGGAAAAAAAAGTCTCCCAAGGTCGTTTCCAGTACTGCTGGGTCGACGATTCAAAACGTGACAAAATTCGACAAGACACTAACATAAGATGTAAAGCATAGAACATTAAGCAAGTTCAAGACTGTGTCTTGAAACTTAATGAAGTGACAATTAAAACCGCTCTCTCTCTCCCTCCCCTCTCTTTCTCTCTCCGTCACCAATGCCAGTAAGCCAATAGCAGTCTCCTAGCACAAGGCGCTGCAAGAAAGGAAAGCGACATGAAGACTGGGGGAGGGGGAGGGAGGTGTCTAGACAGTGAAGAAGTGTTCTGTCCTGTCTTATGTCCTCTGTACAGTTAGTAATATTGAATGGGTTGTGTGGTGTATTTGTATCGTATGATCTTTGCTTTGCTAGTGTAAGGGTGAACTAAATCTAGATCTAGTAGATCTAGATTTATATGTAGGACATGATTGAAGGCGAGTTATTTAGGTCAGCTTGCTTCGTCTAGACTGCAGTTTTATTACTTCTTTCGCACTCGCAGCATCGCGCAAAATTTATTTTCCTAATCGTGTAGTTTGACTTCTCAGGAAGTAAATGAATTGTAAGTTTATGCAAAAGCATTTCTAATTACCTGAGAAAATTAAAACACCAAGCTTTAGCACAATTTTACTAATCACCGTGAACTACAAGCTTATGAAATCCAGCTGTTTTCTCTAAGACATTCGCCAGAAGATCTTCTTTGAAGACCAAGAATGTTAACATCCTTTTATTTTTGAATATCATGCACAACTGAACAAGGATATATGTGGTTTTTTTTTAACAAGTACATTTCCACCCGTTTTGTAATACACTGACATCTCCCTTGTGTTAAATGAATACTTTTCGCATCTTTAAGGTATTTCTTAACACTTTTTAAAGCACTTTTTAAAAAAATGTTACTAACTATTAATGCTATCTTTAACAATATTAGTCATCTGACACTTCTCTTTTGTTAATCCGGGTACAGTAGTGACAGTAGGCCTACACTTCATTCACTAGCTCTGTCCCACCCACCGGCCAACGGGTGAAGTTGGTGGCTTGGTGCCCCATTAATTAGTATAAAAAACCATGAACACAATGATAAAAGGGAAAAGGGGGGTGGGGCGCAGTCTATGTAATTTGGGCGCCTGCCTCTCTCACAATTCAAAAGGCCACCCATTCTTTTTTCGTCATATCGGTTAGTAAGCTTACTGCAGGCAGGTCTGCAGGCCACTGAGCACAGCTAGATCTATCTTGGTAAATCTAGAGAGCTGTGGGCCAGTGCGGAGTCTAAAAGGAGTGGGGGTCTTGCGCAGACGATAGGATGCAAGTCAATACCTGAATCCTCTTGAAGGATCCAAGATGTCAATGATACAAATGAAATCCCGACCCAGCAGTAGTTTCCAGGGAAAAACCAAACGATGGAAACAATTAGTTAACGTTAATGGTATCAGCATCTTTGACCTTCCCTTATTTTTTTCCTCTTTGGCCTTTTATTTTATTTATCAACACCCTCATTATATCAACATGATATCCATCTCCAAAAGCATGTCAATATAAGGGGATTACACTGTTTTCTATTCAACTCTTCGTTCAGCAATTCTTACACACAACCATAGCTCTGCCTAAATCTTGTGCACTAACACAATTTGCTTTCAGCCACTCAAGTCCACCAGATCGCTTAGGTAACAAGTTTTTTTACATTACTTACTAGTAGGGTAAAATTAGACAACATAACTTTATAAAACTCTCGGTATTCAAGTTACCTCTTACTTATCCCACTGTTTTGTGCAAGTTTACAAGAAAAACTGATCACTAAAAAAAATTCAAGGTCTAATATCAAAATTCAACTTGGCTAAGGGAATAAAGGTCTCCGCCATTTACTTGAGTACAATGAAACCAGTTTGTGGTGACCTTCAAAAGATGCTTTAGCCGTAAGCAGGTGATGCCTGGTCTGTGTTTTTTTGTTTTTTTTTTGGAAAGTGCCAGTCATCCAGTTCTACTTCCCCTCCTCCTCCTCCTTCCCTGTTAACACCTCTTGTACCAGTATGTGATGGGCCCCCTGACTAGGTGCTATTACTCTTTAAAGGCAAAGGCATATAACCAGAACCATTGCTTCACACACAAAACAGCTAAAACGGAAAATATGCTGTCTTGCTGGACAGGTGGTACATGGTCTTGAGAAGTGTTAAAAAAAAGATGGTAGCCTTAAGAGCAAGATGAGAAGGCAGGCTGGACTGTGAACTATACATTTTTGTTTTTTAAAAAAATGTGGTTGCGACAGCTATCGGAATTTTACAATAAAATGTATTGCTTTAATTCAGACTCATCACTTCCATTTCAACTGCTCGGGAAGCATTACTAAAGACCATGAAGCAATCAATTTCATGCCAGCTATGAGTTGATAAATAAAGCACTTTAACATTGAAGTAAGCAAAAATCAAGGTCTATGCAGAAACACAGACCCTTTGACTGTTGTGACTGCAAGAGCTTTTGTTTGTTTGTTTTTCTAAATACAAAATGAATGACTTGCCTCATATGTGATGGGCCTGCTTCCAATCTCATCATTCTGGTCAGGATCTTCACCACCTGCTTCTTCCTCATCTTCCAGGGAATCTTGATCATCCTCACTGTCCTCCAAAGTTAGCCTAAGGAAAAAAAAAGTCATAAATTACTTAAAAGCTTTTTTATTTCATTCTCACATTGTAGAATTTAATCCCCCCCTCCCCCCCCCAAAAAAAAAGTGTTAAAAAATATGTCCTTGTCAACATCAAAAGCCAGTTATAAAAGAGTGAGAGAAAGAAACCAGTTTTAGACCTGGCATTTCAAAATATCTTCTGTGCAATTAATAACTTTTATTTTTTAACATGTTCCCAATTGTTTAAACTGCCCTTTCTGATTGAATCAGTCGTACTGCCTATCTTTTCTCTAAAGCTTTTCATTTACATGCCTGTCATGAAAAATCAAATAAAAATAATGGATTCAATATTTTTCTATTTTAACATTAAAAAACAAAATAAGACTTGATATAAGATCAATGCCATCTGATCCTGAAAAATTTGTACTGTGGACCTCAGATACAACAAACTTCTTAGGAAGATTTAGAAATTTTGTTAAAGCTGAGGTTCATTGAGAGCAAGGCCCATTTGAAGAAGCCAAAAATGAGCAAAAGTTCTACAATTTCAACCTTGTAATCTATATTGAAACTGAAAGAATATATAACAAATTTACATAGTGCTGCATAAGGTTGTATGTTTATAATGTAGGCAGACTTATATACTGGTTTTTTTGGTTATATAAGCGCACAGGTGGCTGAGGCAGAAAAAAAAACTGAAAATGAGTTAAGTGTTGCATCTTACATAGAGCAAGTGCCATAGACACAATTTGTGCAATAACCAAAAAACGGATTTAAAAAATACCTGAAAAAAAACCCCAGAAAAACCTGACATTTGACATGCCTGACTTTGACCAGGCAAACAAGACTCTCTAAGATCCCTTACCTTGCTTTCTTGACAGAAATATCTGTCTGAGAAGCAGATTTACTGATCTCCTCATCACTTTCTTCCATAAGTTCTGAAGGGATAGCTTCGTATTGTTTGGAAAGCTAGAAAAAAATATAAAATTTTTTTAAAATTGCAAGCTTGAAAAATCAAAATACAGTCGGGCCTCTGCATCGGTACCTCTGATAATCATGGGAAATCCAGATAATGGGGACAGATATAAAAGAAACAGAAATTGTTTGATATAAATACAATGTTAATTGGGAAAAGGGACCTGGCAAATCAGTAAGTTTTTACAAAATTGTATGTTTAGAATTTTTAAAGGATTAATGTATTGGGAAATGCTTCACCTTCATTGTATGTAAATCTTTCCCAAGCCTACTGTAGCATGGTTGTTATTGGTGGGCGCTATGTTTTTCCCTTGAAATGAAGAATCATCTTCACAGCACACACAGCAAAAAAGCTTATGACAGCTGCTGGTGTCTATCGCAACCCCTTAGCCAGACTTGTTGTTTATGCTAGAGTTGTGCTCAAATCACATGTGGTCGCATACGGCCAGTCTGACATAGCATTTACCTGCACAAGCCCAGGTTTTTGATGACCTATCACATCATATTAATGCTAGATGTTTGCATTGCCATGTCATGCAAGACAAACTTTGCCATTCTGCTTCATGGCCGAAGGAAGATCTGAATCCTGCGTAAGGTGTATACAGTAGACCACAACTAAATCAAAAACAGCTGAACCGACAAAAAAAACAAACAGTTAATCCAAAAAGAATTCGAAATTTTGTTTGGCCTTCTTCTTTGTTATTAAAGACGCAGTAAACTGAAATCCTTGGCTGTCAAACTATGGCTATGTATCGAAACAAAGATAGCCCGCCTCCAAGGAAAAATTTTTTTTTCAATTACAACGCCTCTTCTCTCTTTCCGAAAATTGTGACAAAGCTGTACCGTCTTGCGGTAAGGCTATTAGTTAACATTGTAACTAGGTGTACATCTAGGTGTACACCCGTGGATATGAACACAAGCATCAGGTGTGCAAGACCTCTCTTTATTTCTTACTTGGTCTGCACCAGTGTGGTCTGGACTTTGCAAATGTGAAGCCAAGCATTGTTGCATCATGGAATACTAAACTGTAGGCATATGTTTTTGCATTGCTAGACTTTTGAACTGTCACATTTAAACCTGTGCAGAAAGGAAAGTGAAAGGCAATTGCAAGGAGAGATTACAAAACACAAAAAGATTGCGTTTGTGGTCCTAGCAAGTTAAATGGGTGATTTGTTTGAATAAATTGAAAGTGCATTTGTCGTCGTCGCAAGCTAAACAAGTGATTTTCTTGAATCAAATAAATTAAAACCTAGGACTAGAGTAAGTTGTGATAATGATTTGTTTGTAAAAACAAAGGCTGTTTCGACCTTGAAATTAAGCCTAGAATAAAATCTAGATCTAGCTCTAGCTGACTCGTCGTCAGTCTCAGTAGAGCAGGAATAAAAACAACTGAAGATGTAAAAAACGAGTAAAATGTATTGTTAGTCCATTTTCTTTAAGTTTTCTTTAGACTAAAATTTATGATAGAATAGTGGATGACCAACCCATTTAGTGATTTACACAGCCATCTGTTCAAGTCCAACCGTTTAGCATTACTGGAACCTTGACATCCTTTGAGCCTAGATATAAGCCTTTAAATTAAACAACAAACCACTCAAAATGCTGACTGTTCAGGTTTGATTTGGTTGTTTGAATTTTAACGTCCCAGTCAACTTTGAGGTTATATCAGAGACGGCGTTTGGAACAATTGAAAGTGTGCTGCCCAGGGATGCAAGCAGCTCAGGAGAAAAAAGCAGGAAATTTTTTGTTTAGGTTTCCGAGCGCGCGCTATTCAGCGCGCTACTAAAGCCAGCCTTACAG
>BMAT01005458.1:51416-70569 GCA_019649035.1 Elysia marginata | reverse complement strand
GATCAGTGGAAAGTGAAAGAGTGGATTCAGGGAAGACATGGAACAAGCTCAATTGGCTCGCCCACGACAGATGTGAATGGAGGAAGTTTGTGGGTGCCCTATGCTCTCAAGAGAAATATGGATAATTAGATCCTTCACCCATTTGATAGAATCGACAGAGAGCTCCTATGGAAGATCATGAGGAACTATGGAATACCAGAAAAAATTGTGAGCCTTGTGAGGAAGATGTATGATGGAACGTGTTGTAGAATTGTACATGATGGACAACTAACTGACAGGTTCAACATCAGGACAGGAGTAAGGCAAGGGTGCCTACTCTCCCCGTTTCTCTTCATACTTGCTATCGATTGGCTCATGCGAGAAACAACTAAAGGAGTAAAGAATGGAATACAGTGGACCCTTTGGACCCAGCTTGAGGATCTTGACTTTGCAGATGACTTGGCACTTCTCTCACATAGTCAAACACAGATGCAAGCAAAAACAACAGCGCTGAACAAGCTATCAGAATTTATTGGATTGCAGATCCATCCTGCAAAGTCTAAGGTACTACGGGTTGGAACCCAGACTTCTGAAGCAGTGATGACAGGTGATCAGCCACTTGAGGATGTTGATGCATTTTGTTATTTGGGAAGCAATATTGATCAGGAGGGAGGAACATCAAAAGAAATCAAAGCACGTATTGGAAAAGCTCAAGCAGCATTTACTACTTTAGGCAGGTTTTGGAAGACAAGAGACATTCCACTGAAGACAAAACTAAGAATATTCAATTCCAATGTTAAGTCAGTACTTCTCTACGGATGTTAAGCATGGAATGCATCAACAATGTGTATAAAAAGGATCCAGGTGTTTATCAATAGGTGTCTGAAAAGAATTCTAAGGATTAAGTAGACGGATAAGATCAGCAATGAGTCACTTTGGGAAAGAACTAGACAGATTCCAGCAGGAGACGAAATAGGAAGGCGACGATGGAGATGGATTGGCCACACTCTAAGAAAGCCATGTGGCAGCTTCAAGAAGAATGTGTTGGACTGGAACCCACAGGGGAAAAGATCAAGAGGAAGACCCAGAGGAACGTGGAGAAGAGTCAGAGACAATGATGTAAAAGACAGTGGACATACATGGAACCATGTTAAGCGGATGGCCCAGGATAGAGAGAGATGGAGGGGCTTTGTTGATGGCCTATACCCTGCTCCAGGGTGAGAAAGGCAAAGAAGAAGAAGATCCTTCACCGGTCCTTTTACTAAAGCCTGGAATATATATAACCTCTTTGTGACCCATACAGTACATATATATAACACTGTATGGGTCACAAAGAGGTTAACTGACTAGCATGCTCCATGGAGAGTATACATACTAAACTCATCGAAATCATTTTTCAGGCATGAAATAACTGCTCAATTCATACGCAATTTTTTTCTTGCAAGGAGAACAATTGTAAGATAAAGACTTATTTCTTGGCTGAGCTTCATCTTCCTGAAAACTCAAAGAATAATTTCCCTCCCCAAAACTACTCAATTAAATAATAAAAGATTCATTATAAAGATTTCAAAAGCATAGCCCAGAAATAATGAATGTGGGATGCAAGCAACTACCTTAAGAGCAGGAAAAATATAAAAAATCTCAAAAAATGAGGTACCTGGTATGCTGATAGTGATATTCAACGCCTGCCATAAAAAATCTTTGAATATTTGATACATCCGCAATAAAGCTCAAAACAAAGCCAATACAGGATACTACATAGTTACTTTAAAGCTTTTTCCTTATCTGAGTTCACAACTGAAAACACTTAGTCAGACATATCTATCGCTGAAAACAGTTAGTCAGACAAACCTTACCTGTGAAAGTTACCTGTTACTTTCTGACTGTCTCGAATTTGATAAATTCATTGCTTTTGAGCTAACGATAACCGGAGGAGTTAAAATATTGGAATTTCTAAAAATATTCTGTTTACAAAACAGTTCTAGTTAACTCACATTCTAAAGCAAGTGTCGCGGCTTTCAAACTTCCATCCAGCCTGGCCATTCAAACTCTCTATCTCTTCAAGCTTTGAAAAGAAACAAAATAAATAGCATACAAACAGCAGTGCAACCAGGATGGAAAATGTACAGTTTTTTTCCCCTGAATTTTTTGTGGTTGAACAGTTTAAATACTTATTCATACAACCAAACCATACAAATAATTTAACATGTTATAAGATGCTGAATCATGTGTACTCTAATATTGTGAAATAAACTGTGAATCATATTTACAACAAAAAAATTTGAAGCAATTTGTTTTTCTAACTAATACATGTACTCGACTGCCGACTTTACATTTGAGGTGGAAAACTCCCAACAGCATGAGTGAAGAGGCAAGTTTTAATCTGCTGTAGATGTCATTTTATTCTTATGTGCTGTTTTTTCACTGATACATTAACCTTTGTAAGTCAACAAGGAATGGCGTCATTCACAGCTAGCTTTTCCAGGAAAATTTATCTCCACAACACTATCTTTAATACCCTTTCTTGTCAATCTTACATTTGTTCCCTTCACGATTTCTAGCTATTTCACACAAAAAAAATGCATGGATTTTCCATGTTTTAGTCAGGTTTGTCAAGATAAACACAAGGTTTTATTCCCAGTGATTCACAAAATTCAACTCATATACAAAAAGGGACTATTTCAACAAACAATAAAACAACTGCATAGGTATCTGTAAATGCAGATAGGTGGCCTCTGCATCTCTACCATCAGAACACATCAAGCATGAAAAGGCCACACTCTGTTTCTGAAGGCGGGGTCACTCCTATGCAGTTATCTTAGTATAAGATACTAAGTGCACTGACCACAGGCATCAATGGAATCAGGTACTAAGCCTCAGTAACATTACACGCCGTGATTCCCCCAAAACAACATTGATGATCAGGGACATTTCATTTTGTAGTAGCTGTATGCATAATTACCCCGTAACTCTATTACGGGGTCGTAACTGACTTTTTGGGCATGTAGCAGTAAGGGAGTAATCACCTGGCTACGATAAACAGTCGTGTAACTTTACGGGTAGGTCAAAGCACCACTGAACAGGCATTGGTACAGCGCTCTATCAAGAAGCATACGTTCAGGGACAACAATTTCGTGCATTGCTGGTATTTCCTGATAAAAAATTCCATGGACTGCCTTGACCATTGACAACCACGAAATTTTTAAGAAATATTGGTTTCCTAGACAGCTGTTATTTTTTTAAAATAATCGTTGGCTTGTAAGCCTGCTTTGGGTTCGAACGAGTCATGCAGATCTAGAGAGCTTAATTAGTAGATAAGGCCAACAACTTGTGGTGTAAAATTCAATATTGATTCTGATAGGCCCTAGATCTAGACTTGAGAGCCTGGAATATGGATAAAGAGTTTAATCAAAGGCAGGTAAGTCATATCAGGGCTGGAATCAACTATCATGCTAAGTTTGGCCAGTCTGTATCTTTACACATAAAAATTAAATCATCTTTTCTTTACTGGTTTATCACTACACCTATATCACTCAAAAATTCCTTGAGGAACACAACATTCTTCCTAGTCTTCTCAAACCCCTTGTTGGTAACCCATCTGACGCGACGCTTTTCAGTTTTACCCCGCACAACGGTTGCCGTGTCTATTTTAGAACCATCTGTAAACTCTAAGCGGCCACTTATGCATACGGTGCTGTAGCTAGAGCAGTGCATGCACCTGTATTATGCATACCGTGTAAGTTGAGGTTTGTGCGACTGTATACGTACAAACTACAACCTTGTTAGACCTTATGCGCTCGTAAACCGGCTAGAGTTAGTTGGTGATTATGCATACCGCTACAGGAAACCAGCCCTTCGTAGCTGGGCGAGGATCCAAGCACAAAACTAGCACTACAAAAAAAACGAAGGGAAATTTGTATGTTACTTGAAGGGCTCAAACTGACCAAATGCTGAAAGCAGGTTGGGCTTTATGTGTCCTTAACTACTCTGGTTCTCTCACTTAAAATAGCTCTTTGCAGTTTCCAAATACGTACACATTTGTTAAGTTCTTCCCTCAGGGGCTCAGCCTCTGGGTGCAGCTTTTTCTTTAGCTGAAAATTTTAAAACAAAAACATATGTGAGCTTTCATTGTTTAATTTTCATAGCTTGAGTTGTTTTAAGCACAATATTCCACCCTCCCCTTTTCCTCCCCCTCCAAAAAAAAAAAAAAATGCATGACAAATCACTGTTAAATTATTCGCAGTAAAAACATTGGGAGATGATAAGTTTGCACGAGTGGATAATTATTCTTTTTTTTGTTACCTTGATTGGTGGAAAAAAGGATCATCATAAAACTAGAGCTTGCAAATGATTGAATTAAAAATGCAGAATAATATTGTTTTTGTGTAGACAAGAAGACATAAAAGTAAGCCAAGCATAGGGTGAGAAAATGTATTGTACAGTGGAACCCCTCAACAAAGACCATCCCTCTTATGTGACTTTAAATTTAAGGGTGTAAGCTTATATGGGTATTGTAGTCTAACCCCTTAACAAAGACACCTCCCCCCCCTCTCTCTTATAAGGCCTGTTTTTACAAAGAATTTTTCCGTTCTTTATTCAAGAGGTTCCAATGTAAAATTAAGTTTCTTCAAAAATTACAATGAACAAAAACAAAAGTATCTTATTACTTTTTTTGTTACTTATCAAAATTACTAACCGCAAACAACTTACCTCTTCTTTCTCTTTGGCGTTTAAGTTTCTTTTAATGTTAAGGTCAGATGTTCCCTTTGTTCCCTTTCCTTGTGCTTTCTGAAAAAAAAATGGAAAGAATTTTTTGAAAGATTTCTTTCAATAAAATTTGCGGCTAAAAACTTCATTTAAAATTGTCAGGGCTGACAACAACAAAAAAAAGATTTACAACATAGTACCATTTTTCAAAATCTAAATGAAGCTGCATGAGTCTGTTAAGAGATAAAAATCTTTGTAGAGTGTAAAAATCTATTTTCATGTCAATAAGACGCACTCAATGAATAAAAATGAAAACAACAATAAAAATCAAATGCAAATACATGTATATATATATATATATACTAGTAGTGATGTACCCTACCTGGTCGAGTAATAGACTGGACTGTGCTAAATGTTGCCTTTTTTTTCTTCATGTCGTCACATAATTGCATATTGAATGTCCAAATTTGAACAGATCAATTTGCATCTCATCAAAAATTTTCTTCTCTCAAAATCATCTCTCTTGCTACAGCTGTCCTCAACCCCCCCCCCCCTTTCTTTCCCCAATAAAATCACATTCTCTTTATCTTATTTTTATCTTTCCTCATATGGCTACTGTTTTGTCCTCTTTTTAATGCTATGTATTTTTTATATATTACTGGTCCCTTCTTTTTCTCATAATCCTTACAAGCAACATCTTGGTCTTCAATGTCAATAAGCAGGCCCATAGTGCATAAAATCTATTACTGCAGCATTTGTGACAGACAGGCTCTTGATGCTAACTGTTGTTTAACATTATCACCATGTTCAGATCGGGTCACTAAGTGCCAAGTCAAGCACATCAATGGAGGATCCTGCTATGTTTCCAGCATACTTTGAATTTATAACTGGATAAAAATAAAGAGTAATATAGTATTCTGTTGGACTCATTAAGGTAAGCGTAGCAGAGTGGGTGTGGTTGAAGCATGGAAATAAAGAAATTAAGGTGGGAATAGTCTCCACTATAAAGCTTACCTCTTTTGGAAGTGATGGGATCAAGAAGTCATCTTCATCAAGATCTTCATCCAATTTTTGCTGAAGTTTTTCAATTTCTTTCTGTTCCATGGTCCACTCATCATCTTCATCACTCTCTGGGAAAAAAAGAACTGGTCAATTCGAAAATAGTTCCTCTCTTACCTGGTTCTCCCCTTGACCACACAGAGCTGCTGATAGGAGGCTGATCTAACCACACACACAGACAATACCATTCTGTAACACATTCACACTATATCACTGTTGAAATCTCCCTTTTCTTCTGCAACCCCCTCACAAAAAGGAAACCAGGCAATGCGCATTCAAAAGGAGCTTGGCACTTTGATCTGGCAAGACTAGACTATGAGGAGAGGCCTGTATAAAGTTCAGGAAACTACTGTATCTTTATTATTGCCTTTGAAAATGAAAGTTCAAACGCTCCGCCCTCAAACACATTAATTTTCTAAGAGAATTTGAAGAAAATATGTTGCAATGTAGGTTCCAATAGTTGTGAAAGTTAATATCCTAGATATAATTATTATTATTATTATTATTACCATCAATATTATGGTTAATCTATCCATAATAACAGTTATCGATTATACATACCAGCTTCCTTGGGCTTCCTCCGCACACCAGAACCATAGAAATCTGATCTCTTTTTACCCCATGACTTCTCAGGGGCATCTTTAGAAACATGAATGAAAACACTTGTGATTTTAATTTGTTACATTCAAGAAGTATTCTTAACAAACTAATACTTAAAGCATATGTGTATAAATTATTAATTAAACAGCAAATCTTGAAACATATATAGACATTACTAATCAAGATACAAAAATTAATTTTAGTTTTAATCTGCAAGTAATATGTTTTCAAGGTAATAAATTTTAAAGAAAATAAACTCAAGCCAAGAGTACGCTTTTCTAAAATACTTAAATTCACTATCATGAAATAAAAATGTTAACCGTCAACCCTACAGAATAGAATATATCATGTAGAAAAGGAACCCTTTTATAGATGTAACATAGTGATTCATGATACATTGCTTCAACAATTTTTTTCCGAAAAGCCTTACATGAGCAGCAAATGATTGAAAGATTTTAAAGATAGGAAATTAGCAGTGGAGAAAAGCAGTCTTTAAGTGGAAATGCCCGAAATGTCTGCATTTGGTATGATTTGAACCTTCGACTTATGGTAGCATTGGCACCCATCTGCTGAAGCGACCTCACAGTTGAGCAACAAACTGGCTCAGTAGTCAGCGATTTAAGAAGTTGAGACTCTGCTGGCTATTCTACAGCACAAACAGGATACTTTCTCTATACGATGTTTAGACGTATAATAATCTAGAAATCTAAAAGTAATACACTAGCTAGAGGTAGGTATGTGCCTATAAAATAATCAATAAGTTGCGACAGTTTCGGGGCCAGCTAAAAATCACTGTGATGATATGTTATAATCAATATCACACACTCTATGGCCAAATTACACTATGGCCCTCAAAGAGGTTTATATACTCCAAAAACACAAGTCCTCAGCGACTACGCCATTTAATTCTGACTTGCAAGAATATTAGAATGACTCAACTTCTAACACTTGGAGAGATCCTATTCCCTAGAATGCCGCCTAGAAAACTAAATCATATAACCCAATTTCAACAACACGCTCGCTATAGAGACGCGTTCAACACAGCAAAAGGGAAGTTCCGCTAGATTAAAATGAGCAGATGGGTACTTACAGAAGGATACACAGTCAAGCAGTATAAATACGCACAAACATAACATTATGCTAGCGAATACGAATCATTAGGTAGTGCAAAAGGTTAATACAAAAAATACAAGGCATGCCCTAATACCTCCTTTTAAAGGCAGACATTTCGGGCATTTCCACTTAAAACCTACTTCTCTTCACTGCTAATTTTATACCTTTCAATCATTTGATTGTCCAGTGGCTGCCTCAACTATTTATTCCTACATGGGCAGCAGCATTTAATTACTCCATGACTAAATTTCCAAAGATCAACTGACGCCAAAAAGGTTTTGTTTCATGACGGAAAGCGAGAATGATATCAGTAATCAGCCGACCTGAGATGGGTTTCTTCTTGTCAAGTTTGGCCTGGAATTTGATTTGTTTGAGGCGTTTTGACCACTCCCCAATCTCTTCATCGCTTTCTTCATCTTCATCTACAAGGCCAAATAATTCCTCCTGTTCATGAGAAAATGAAATTTTTTAAATTTTGATTTCATACTGCCCACATTTGCTGTAATGTTAAGGTAATTACATTACATCAACATGATAAAATAAACTGCAGTGTAGGACTAGGAACCTCAGCTTTACAAAAATCACAATTCAGTTTAATGTAAACATAAGGAGGAAAAAGCTTGTGTTGACTACCATTAAACAATTTATTGATTAAAAGTTAAGAAAGAAAAATATAATTCGCTCAGCTCAAACAAATGAAGGTGTCTATTTGAACTCATTCTAATATTCTACGACTTTGGCAGATCTAAGACATACATCTTTAAATTAATTCAGGACATTTTTTTAAAATATGAATTACAATGTAAAAAGTTGTAATACAAAGAAAAAAATGTTTTAGCTCTTGAGGATGTATTGGTAGGTTTTTTTGGAGAACACAGCTTAATATTTTAACTTATAAATTGATATGTTCTGGTTAGCAATAACCTACTTTAGCCATTCACAGAATATCACAGTTTCTGGAGGGGTTTTCTTTAATTAACCACTTTTTATTATTCAGTTTATTTTGTATCTATAGAAGAAAAGTTAGCCTAGCACAATGCTAGTTTTAAATATATTCCACTCATTATACAATAGAGCAAATGGTAAATCTGAGATCCCTGTTTACTCTTCAAATTTTGTTTGTAGAAAAACTGCCAACGAAGAGCTTATTCAAAATAATAATAATGATCATAAAATTAAAAAACACAATACTGAATAGTCAAATTGGTCTACATCATCTCCTCTGACGTTAAAGTGTCTGAAGATCTAAAAAAATAACAAGAAAGACAATGTATAGCTTCTGCTTTCTCTGGAACAAAACCAATGTCTTAAAATAAAACTAGTGGCATGCTGAAAGGTTCAGTCTAATACTCTGTTGTCCCAAGGCAAAGCGACGTATTTGCAAAGTATGAGCTATTGAGGAATATGCAAAAATTTAACGTGAACTTCGGTTAAATCTTGCATATACATTTGTATACGCTCTGCCAATTTCACAAGATGTGCATTGGCATAAGGACAAGAAATAACCACGATGGAATCAAATTTCGCACAGACGTCAGTTTGCCTTGGAACAACAGTACTGTCTTCAGAATTGACAGCTATAGATCAGAATTCAGTAGAATAGACTTAGATGTTTTTGGATAGTTGATTTAAATTTTTAAGAAAACTTGTAAATACACAATACGTTCTAAGTGACTGATTGAAGGATTGGGTAAAGAGGTGCCAGCACTCTCAAGCTTCTATGCTCTTTTGTTGTTAACAGATTATATGAAAAATTGGAACTGGACTCCATTCACTGGCTGCCATGCACAACACATTTCAAAACTACTTGACGCAATGGTGCCAAAAATATGACCTGGTTAATACTATCAGTAACTAATCATGCAAGTACAAGTGGTAGCGCTGTATAGGACCACTTAAATATCAGAGTCGCATTTTTGGGGGTACAAGACGAAATGTTTCTGTGTAACATTGACTGGTAATTTTTTTGTATCACCATAATTTAATATGGGGCAAACCATAAAGTTGGCAGGTCTAGGCGCTTCCTGTCTTATGACTGGCATCCGGTCTGCTGATAAACTTGTCCACAGCTCTCTTCATCAGAGTTCTGATTGAGGCCCAGGCTAGATTGGCCTGTGTGAATTAAGGTTTTAAATAAAGACTTCAGCGAAACCGGCTAAAAATCAGGACATTCCCACCTATGCATATAGCTAACATCAAACTTTAATGTCTTTAAGATATTTTGTTTTCCCCAACTTTCCAGACTTTTTCGCAATTTACAGACCTGGTGGGGACCCTGTAATTATTTCCTGGAGTATGTAGAGCTTAAAGGACACAACCAATGGCGGATTTTCTTTCTTTTTTTCTTTTGAATGCGGAAAATAGGTAAAACGGAATAAAGTCAAATGCGGATTTCTTTGAGGATGGTAAAAACTGCGGATTTCTTTGAGGATGGTAAAAACTGCGGATTTCCAAATAAATGCGGAAGCACTGAAAGAATCTAGAGAAGGTGGTGTTACAGGTGTGTACAGATCTAGATAGCAACAGCTTTGATTAGAACTTTTCAGTTATGAAAAGAGGCAGAAATGCCGCTGAGTTAAAAAGTATGATTTAATCAAATGTTGAAATTAGCTTGTCATGGATGGGTTATCGAACTTCTGAGTGAACAGGGTAAAAAAACCTTGAAGGTTGTATCAGTTTCAATAGCGAAACAGGCTATATGTTGATTTGAACGCGATAAGCTCGTAAGTTGCATGGAAGGAAGTGAATCCATCAACAAAAACCAAGTATTTTCACAAGGCAGGCCTCAGTCCCTCAAATGATCTGACGGCAGATGAAGAGATAGACATATATCTACATCTGCAACACTGAGGAGGTAAACTGGACTAAAAACGCCAAGGATTTGCTTATAAAATCCAGCATAAAAGATGAGAAAAACAGCAATGAAGACAAAGTAAAACTGGAAGAAAACTGTGAGTGAATCATTGCACTCTGTAAGGAGCCTTATCTGCTTTGAACATGCGCAGAAACTTTTAACAACAACGCTTAGCTCAGCCGCTTTACAACACCTGACTGTCCTTGAAATGGAAATGTTGAAAATGAGGTGTAACCAAAACAGAATCCAATCTAAGATTTCTTTAAAAAAAAGGCAGGAACTCACTAGAAACAAACACAAACTAACTCTGCCTTTCAGGACAGTTTTATAGTGGGCTTATAGGCATTCTTAAGCTTGCCCAGTATTTGCTTAAATTAATCAAATGGAAACTCGGAGGGGAAAGTTAGTTTGCATTTGCTACATAAAAACAGAAACGAAAAGGAATGCATTTTTACAGGTTTACAAGAATGCTGCCCAACTCACCACCTGTCCAAAACAACCATAACTGACATAAATCATCGATGGCCATCAGTTGTAATAGTATTTAGCCACATATGATTTCTTAAAGTCAAGTTAATTAGGTATTTGTCCCTGGCGAGTTAAAAAAAATGTCAATATCTTACCTCTTCATCGCTACTACTAGGTTGGTCTATAAGGTCTCTCTGAGAAAAGGGAAAAAAAAAGAAAGAAAATTTACTGCAACTGAAAATGTATATCATGTCTCTGAAAGAATAGAAAAAATAAAATGTACTGCAATCAAGCTAATTCAAGCTGAAAACAAAGTTTAAAACCTAAGAATTGAGACTAAATAGTAGTCCTGCAGAAAAAGCTGAGTTGCTCTGATGATCCGTTTATGGCAAAAATCACCCTCAGGACCAAAAATTTAAAATGCAGCATTGGGTTAAATATTAACATATTTTGTTAGAGCATAATTATACTTAAGCGTATGAATATATCAATTTATTCACATATCAGTCTCAAAACTAGACATATTCAAATCAAATATATTATACCTTCTTTCCAAAAAATTAAGACCACTACCCCGTGGACCCTTTGATTTTGTACAACTCAAGGGCTTTCATTTGCTGTAACTTTCAAAACAATGTTGATATCTATGGAGCAATATGTCTGGACCTAACATGCAAAAGCATCATTCTTGAAATCAGTTATATTGACAGTCGTACAAGATTTACACAATCACCAATCTGAATAAGGAAACTGTAAATTCAGTTTCTCAGTATTACAAACTTACTACAAGCTGTCCATGAAGTTCTTTGAAAAAGCTCCGCCTACTTCCAAGGTTAAAGATATCTTTTCAAAATAGAATTTTACCTAATTTTAGGTAAACTACAAATGTTCACAGCACATCTTAAAACTTGTGTCCCTTTTATAAAATGCCTGTTACACCAACTTTGGTATAGCTCATAGGTCAAATACCTTGATAACTGTTACCGTATAAAAGTTTTAAGTAACTGTTTATGTTATTTCTTCAATGTCTTGTTGTCTTTGAAATTTTGAAATATAGAAGTGTGAGATATTTTAAAAATATCTAGAAATAAAGTAATTGACTTTACTTCAAATGTAGGGTCCAACACACAAAAGTCCCAATTTTCTATCATGAGGATAGAAATTAGTTAAGGTTTTTTGTGGCCCTGACAAGAAGCTTAAGGATGTGTTTCAGCTTGAATCCAATCGATGACATGATGGCCAGAAAAGAAAATTTTATATGAAAATAGATTAGTTGGCTCTTTAAATCCACTGCAATGAAATATTTTGATTTGAGTTTTCCTGTTTTCTTGAAGGCGGGTGCCACTAATCCCCTAACTCCCAATTATAATAAACTTTTCCTCCTCTTAAAACACTTACTTTTAGGTGGATGCTACACATATAACATAGTAAAAAGAAATTTTGGACAATCCTAAATTGGTAGGGAAAAAAGGCAATTTTCTTTATGTTAGGCTTTTAAAATGCAAGTGAGCTCTCACCCTTACAGAAAATTACATCCCAGTCTACTGTGCTTCAAAATGCACAAATTTGAGTACCTGTTGTTTATAAAAAATAAATGCCACAGTATCATTTCAACATTTAGAGCTTGGCAGGATGTTTTAAAGTCTGGACAGACCACCTCTAACTTCCAATAACAAAGAAGCAGACTTAGATTCTAGCCTTTTTTTTTCATTTAATTTCATAAAGAATCTTACCTGCACTTGATTTCTTTCATTGGTGAACTCTGTGATTTCGTCAGTGAATATGTCTTCAATATCTTCATTTAAATCAGCATCAGCACTCTTTGTCTCAATCCTCCTGGAAGAATTTACATTAAATAAATTTCCTTTTGCCATTTTACTGTCTTACCAAAGAAAATCATTACAGAAACTCTTAATTCAGTTTCTTTTTTTAAAATAAATGAGTAATTTTTAAAAATAAATGAGAATTGAAATAGAATTGCTGCCCTAGTTGCCCATGGCAAGAAGGGTAGTGAGTGAGTGAGTGAGAAATAGAATTATAATTACAGACCTTTTGCCATAAAGCTAAAATCTGTGAGAATATTAAAGAATTTGTTTCAAGCATTGATGAGGAATAACCTTAACACTTAAACAAGAAATAAAATCAGATATTAAATTTGCCAGGATTTGAACCTGGAATGATGTAACTAAGTAACCATTAGCCAAATAGGCACGGCAGAGGGTAATTGTAATATACATAGAGTCAATTGTACTAAATATGTAAGAAATGGTTAGTCAAGAAGTGCTAACAGATTGGTACATTTTCCGAATCAGTAACTACATGTAAAGAGTGGAATAATAATACAAATACACCCTAGAGTTACTTGAAGGCACATTTTTAACCCATTTACACTGACAACATACTCAAAAGTCAACCACATGTCTGGGTACAGCAGGTTTTAGGCCTTATGACTACAAGTTCACATTTTTGGAAGCTTAGGATGGACTTCATCCATTTTTGCAAAAACCAACATCTTCAGTAAAGAGCGGAGTTAACAAACTTTCTGGCAATAACAAAAATGCCTGTCTTGTAGAGAAGGCAGTGTGTATAACTGCAGAGCAGGTCACAGTGTTAGCTAATTGTATTGTGATATTTAACAAAATACCAACCTACTCCTTTTAAAAACTAAAGGTTGGGCTACCATAGAAAAAAAGATTGGTAAATTATAGAGCTAGCAAAAAAGTTAACGTTTGTTTAGGTTCAGAAATGCAGTAGGACCCCTAAATAAAGAACTTGTAAAATGTTGCTAAAAACAGGTCTTATAAGAGGATGGTCTTAGTTTAGGGGTTAAATTACTATACCCATATAAGCAAACATTTTCAAAATTAAAGTCAAATGAGAGGGGTCGTCTTTATTGAGGGGGGTCTTAATTGAGGGTTTCCATTGTGGTTATGAAATTGCCATAGACTGGACTTGCAAGCTTGTGTGACTGCAAGGTAACGTTATAGGAAGGAAAAGTTCTGATATAAAGTTTAAATTTAGTCTCACTTTGAGAGGGTGATCTAAAGGAAACATTGTCACGGTGTTTGCATTGGTCCCCTTGACGACCTTTAGTAACAGGCCACCGATATTTACTTTCCAGATCACACACACAAGAAAGACCTACTAATTAATTTGTTGGGATATGGGTGTATACCTAGGCCACCATATTGAACAGGCCGAATACTCCAACATGAGTAGTTATCATATTCCCTATATCTTGTATGTAACTTTGTTTTGGGCCGGCCCATAACAGGAAACAGTGGTTGAGTTCTCATGTGCCCTAACTATACTCAGAACTCAATGGAGATAGATCATTAGAACTCTCATGCACAAGTTTGTATACATTTTGACTGACAGGCCTTTTGAGTAAGGTGGCCTAGGTGTATACATATTCCAATTACAAAATGTTAAAATACTTATACTGCCGTATTGATTTCTTTATTGTCTCCTAGCCAATGCATGATGCCTGGATGTAGCAGTAAATTTTTCAGGTCGTAACCAAGTAATACGGCGAGTGGATCAAGTGCCTTGGAAATTTACCGATTTTCCCTTGTGAAATTTTACATCCACAATTTGAACCAGAAACGGTTAGGGCACAAGATTACTGCTACATCAGCACACCACTGGACTCGGAGATAATGGTCAATTTTCCTACCCACGCCACATTTTAATCTAAAAAAAATTCCAAGCAAAACATGCAGAAAAATTATAGACAGGCTGAGTTAAATTGATGTACTCATAATAAAATGAATCTATCAATCTTTCTTTCCTTTTCTTTTCTCTGGATTTGTCAGATATCTTTTTCACCAGTTTCAAAGATTGATTGAAGGGTATTTTTACAAGCCCAATTCCACTTCAAAGGTGCTCTCAGGGCTTGGGTCCCAATGACAATTTACGGGCTGCCACCCAGAGACTAGCGGGGATACCATGACTTAGCCTCAGCTGGTCACATTATACTGACACCGACCCAACCAGTAGGGGCCCGGACTGTGCTCGGCTGTGTTTCGAATTCGCGACCTCTTGGCCACGGAGCGAAGCCACTACCAACTGAGCTATCTAGGCCCCCTTTTCACAGAGCTGCTGACAGCGGGTGTTTGGCATAGATCTATCAAACAAGAGCCGCTGTGAGCAACTGAATGGGTGGGTAGAGTTAAATCATTTACTGGTACTAGGCCTGCTGTTTCAGGAAGATAGGCAAATACAAATAGGCTCAATTAGGCACGAATCAAGACAGATAATGAGGAAAAAAAAGGTAAGCAACTGAACTAACCATTATATAGGTCAAAATTCAGCCAGAACATGGAGTTAAAACTAGCATATTGAAAAATTTATAAAATATTAAATTATATTACTACAGCCATCAAAATCGCCTTAATCGGCTGTCAGCAAAACCATTTACGGTTGAATTGCAGGTTAGTGGTTAATGCACAAGCAATAAAGACAAAGGACACAAACAGGAAGTTTTAAATGTGGGTCTTTTTTCACTAAAAGTTTTAGAAGTCACATATGTTCACCGGAACTATCTCTAACACTAAGAAAAGCCTTTAATTACTTCCGTTTCAAGTTTCAGCAAGATTGGGAGGAACTTTTTATGTTATCACTCATGAAGGGCAGGTCCAAGTCGATCTAGATTTACTTTTGATTCTGAAATAGATGCTCAAACATTGTCTAAATCTAGATCTTGACAACAAATTAAAAAATCTAAGGTAAAAAAAAAACCTAGAAAGAGTCTAGTTATGCCTGTGTCCACAATTATAGCAAAAACCACCATTGTTGATGGTTTCAGTAATGGATTTCCAACTATCTTTTTTTGCAATTTGAGAGTTTTAGCAATTTAAAAAATTTTTAAATGAACAGATAGACATACAATCTTTTTGTTTAAATTTTAATCTTAAAATTTTTAAGGACTAGGCTATTCATTTACATTTAGTATAAAAAAAGTGTGAACCCTTTTCCATTGGGAATTTTTTTAAAGTGGGTAAAAGGCACTTCCCAGAATGAACTTGTCTAGCTTTCAATTTAGAGCATTTTGTTCATGTGTTATTCAAATTTTTTGGTCCAAATAAACTAAAAATTTTCAGTTGCTGTTACGCAACGATTTAGAAATGAGAGCAATATACATCGGTAACTCACCTTTTCTTATTCTCATTCGGGCGTGATGTTTTAGTCTTGCCCCGATTTTTCATTCTGGTTAACTTTTGCGTAGTAAACTAGATCAAGATATACAGAATTAAGACCTGTGCATGATGTGGGATAACATATATAAGGGGTTAAGTATTCCAACATTGAATATCGGCATAGAATGCATTTCCTACATATTTTGCTAAACTGAACACAAATGTGAAAGTCTAAATCATCGCGAATATACGCCAAATTGACAGTTATAGAGATATAAATACTTTTTTTTCTATATATCTCTTCTTAAGCCAAAGGTAGTAACTCTAGACTATATGCCTTTATTTTGTCTAAATGTTGGGAGTATTACTATAAAGTTACCACATAGACTAGTACTATTTAAAACCTTATATAACAGTTTATGTTAAATTCAGTCAATAGACAGCCTAGACTCAATAGATTTAATTCTACTTCTACTTCTAGTCTAGATCTATCTAGGTGTAGACTAATTAACAATGAGAAACAAGATAAGACTATGGCCAAAACAAAATTGAAGTGCACAAAATCTAGGCTACCTTTGGTCAACTAGATTAGAATAGACTCTATTATGAGCAGGAGTTCCACAATCATGAGGTGCCACTGCCAGTATTTCTTTAACAAAAAGTTACTCTTCATTGCAAGCCTCCATTTTGTCAGTAATGTTAATGAGAATATAAAATAATGCATCCCATTGCATAGGGTTCTTTTTTCTAAAAATTTGATAGAACTTGTTACTATGATTATAAAATTTAGACTCGGCAATGGTGGCACACCTGTGTAGAAGTCCTTCCCTAGTATTAATAATACTAATAGGCCTATTTACAATTTAGGCCCTAACTCTGTTTTTCTTAACAAGAACTCCCCACTCACATAGACGAATAAAAAGTAGGCCTAGCCTATTTTTATAGATCTCATCTAGCTTAAATCTCACGAACAATAACAAAAGAGTCAACCATTGGGGCAGTAAAGAAATTTTCAAGTAGCTTTCTAATCTAATCTATATGAGCAGCACCATCACCGACCCCCTTAAGCTGCTATAAGGCCTTATTGGGTGAAAGTTGTTTGTTTAATCGGTTTTATTTCCCAGCAGTTCAAAAATATTTATCTAAATTTTGTTTTATCATAATACAGCATAATTGTTCGTTTTCTGGAAAACGCAAATACTCTGGAAGGCTGTAATCTACAAGCCCACCACATTATTCTATAAATAGACGGCAGCACTAGCCGTCCCCGTGTTTTTATCACCGTTCCACTAGGGTTACACCGCCGACCCCCTTTTAGATCTAGAATCTTACAGTTCGTGTTTACGTGAAAATGAAAGCTTATTTACACTAGCAGAAGATTTAACATTTCTTCTGAGACTTATTTCCGGTTTTGTGTTTATTCATTGGATACAGTTTCGATTTCCGTGCCACAAGGCTCGGAGGAGCTCTTTGGTACATAGAAATTTAATTAAGGGAAGGCTGTTCAGAGGGCCCATGCATAGCGCAAGCGCTCGCAAACCGTTTTCCATCCGCGCTATGCAACGCTAAATTTGTCACCGTTCGCCGCGAGCGCTCGCAAAGTAGTGCGCGGCGAACTGAACAACGCTGATTGGCTGAATTTTCATGGCGCCACTTTTTTTCGAAATGTCAAGATCGAAAGTAATCCTCTAGGCTTAGGAGACATTTCGCCAATTTTAACTATCATTAAATTTATGTATCCAAAGCAGCTTAATGAACAAGTTTTCAAAAATAAGCAGTCTGTTATTGATAATTGGGCCCAATTATTTTGTTAGGAATGTTAGTTGGTCGCCATTTTAAAAGGGGTGGTCGCCATTCTAAAAAAAGATGGCGGCTATCTTTTAATAGGTGGTCGCCATTTTAAAAAGCATTCGCTGAAAAGAGCATTGCATAGGGAGGAGAGCGCTCGCGGCGAACCGTTTGCTTGCTCTTCTCGAGCGCTCGCGCCATGCAACGGCCCTCAGCTGCAAAGTTTTAGTCTCTAACGCAGAAGAGTTAGATATAGCACCATTTTTACTTGGCTGACCAAAGACAGGACACGTAGTAATATGCAGAATGGTGTTATCCTTGGTTTAAGACTTATTAGATAGCACATTAAGACTTCTTAACATATTAATTGAAACTAACCGTGCGTTGCATTCCACTGAAATACACACTTTTATAAAAACACACCACCATAAATGCGAGTGAAATTGAAAATGGCGGCCATTTAGCCTTAGCGAGGTTGACACAGCGGACTTAAACCGTTGTCCGGAAATCGAGCACTAAAAAAAATGGCCGGCAGTGAAACTGAAATAGGGGGACAGCTGAGCTGCTCAATGTGGCATAAACACGCCCTCATTGCCCGCGCAATGATAGTAGTTAAAAGAGAACGGTTGCACTTGCAGACTTGCACATATTGCTGTACTATTTATTGTAAGTTAAAACTCGTTAGGTCTTCATACGACAAAACCGAAAACAGACAGAGCTTATTTCATGCAACGCACAAAAGTGTAAATATAAGATTGGTACTGACGCAAACAAATAAGATGTTACTTCAACCGGGAACCACAAGCCTTTGGGAGCTAGGTCTGGGTGCAGAAGCCTGAGAAGGAAAACAAAATAAACGATCTATGTGTCTCGTTAATATTGAGAAGCCAGTTAATTAAAAACAGGCCTTATTTTGAAGCCAAAGGAACCGAGGTACACAGGGGGTCGGTGGTTTGACAACTTCCACAGGGGGGGATGGTGGTGGTACACTGACTCTAGATCTAGATTCTACAGCTTTCTAATCTAATCTAGATCTAGATTCTACATCTACTATTCTAGATGTATTCTAGTTCGGAGTCTCAAATTTTACTTTTGCAACTCCAGCAACACAATTCAAAGTTCTAATATTAGAAGCAATGCGCAGATTCTTACCCCGTATCCTAGATAAATCTGATATCTAGATCTAGATCTATTATGTCGTGGTCAGATACAGAATTACAGATAAACTTGCTTTGTGTTGGATTGCAACGCGTGAAAGTGAAACTCGAAAGGGAAAGTAGATTTAGGACACAGAAGTCTAAAAATAGCTAGAAAAGGCGCTGCTTCTTCCCGATTGGCTCCTCTCTTGTGAGGATAAGAGAGAGGGCGGGGGCGCGGAAGTGTTGGCAAGCCTAGCCGTGAGCTGGTTCTCGTGTTACATGAAGCTTAGAGTAAACAAAGGAGTTAG
>BMAT01005458.1:0-12323 GCA_019649035.1 Elysia marginata | reverse complement strand
CAAGCTCTTCAGTTCGATCAGTTTACACCCCGCGTGGAGGGGGAGGGATGTGAGACTGAGACTGAGAGGAGCAGTATGTTGCGCCACTGAAAAGGGACCGGTAGGGTAGCATTGGTATCCACAGAGGCACAGACCTCCATGCTCAGCTTGTGAAAAACAAAAAACATCGTACGAACACACACACACAAGACAAGTGCGGGCGGTGGCAGCAATGGTCACTTGGTTAGCGAGTGCGTGTGCGCGAGATCTACAGGACTACACAGTAGACAGACAGAGAGAGAGAAAGAGAGAGAGAGAGAGAGAGAGAAAGAGAGGGGGTGGTGGTGGAGCAGAGGGGGTTGGAGAGGACAGAAGAAGTTAAATGGGTAGAAATTCATGTGTTTAGGCCTGTGGTTTTTGTACTGTATGTAATGCGTGTCCATTACAGCACTAGCCTAGGCCTACAGCATAGAGTTCTAGGCTTCAATGTACTTTGCTAGATTTTGGTTTGGACTTCGAATGATGTAACTGCAAGGCCTCCGCCACTCTCTCAGCCGCCTCATCGCGCTGGGTTTCTGAACACTCTGTTCTCGTTATTACCGAGATTTTTCTGGCTAAGCTGACTTAGGTTCTCGTTATTCCCAAAATAAATTATAGGGCTCAATAGGGCTCAAATAGAGAGAAAAACGGGGATTTTTATATCTCTCTTTATACCAACAGTTCTCGTTATTCTACTTCTCGTTAAAAATGGGTACCACTGTACAACTAATACCATCAACTTTTCACAATGCATTGTCCCCTTGAGCTTGTATGCTCAGTTTCACCCTTTTCAACCAACAAAAAAAAAGCAGCTTTGCCATTTTCTGGTGGTACAGCTAACATTCAACAATATTATACTCTCTCATGAATTCTAAAACGTTAGAAATAAAAAGTAAACTTCAAATAAAGCAAAAAGAAAGCAACCAAAAAAAATAATGAAAAGAAAAACCAAGAGAATGTCAGACATAAGAAATAGGACACGGTGAACACCCGCCGCGTGTTAATCACCACCGCCTCTCACTGTCGCATTGTTAGCCAGTAATATCAAGACTAGGCCTATAGCAAGGGACTGCAAGAATTTCAAGGTAGGCTACGCTTGTCTACTTAAAACACCGAGAACCTCTAAGTAAAAGTTTCGTTACATGGGCGAAAACCTTGAAACAAGTATTGGTATCACAAATCAGTATTGGTATCACTTAGCGCTGACCCGACACACCTCGATCTTTCGAGGCTGGACGAAAAGCTCAGCAGAGGACCGGTATCGCTCAGTATCATTGTCACGCTTGCAGCGAGGCTCACTATTGTACGCTTGCCGCTTGGTACCACGGGACTATGCAATTCTTCGTTGCGATGTCTTGAAGGAGAGTTCCCTTCTACTATCTCGTTGGTTGTTTTAAGATAACAAAAATACATATGTAACAAAAGCATGTGGACGACAGTCGCTAACCCACTCTCAATCTACCTCCCCTCTCTTTCCTTATTTTCAAAAAGAATTTTGTGCACAAGCTGCCACGAGAGGTGCAGCCGGTCTGGTACATCTTGGAACATTGTATTTTCCTGTCCCATCTCGTTTTTTTGCGGTTCTTTATTGCTATTACCCAGTTTGTCATATTTACACATGTAGGTACATTCTTTTGAGAATCTCTTATTTACCTCATCTTTCTGCGTTAAATTATAATTCCCACTTCCAAAAGTCAGAGTCTAAAATATACAGAAAATTATTTAGATGAAAAAAATACAATGCAAAAATAAAAACTACATGTTGCTGTTGGCTCCCCAAACTAGGCCGGCAGGTTGCCGGCAAATGATATATTGAGAGAATGCGATGTTGTTTAAGCGATACCACTAGCACCAGGCACTAGCCTCTCATGGGCGCAAGCTTGAAGCATGACATGATGACCCTTGCAACGAAAAGCCAGGAGCAGCTAGTGATACCATAGACTTATAATACCAAAGCAGTGAAAATAGAATCGATCCTAACCTTGATAATTTCAATACCGCAACCTTGTGTGCTTTAGTCTACACAAACCATCTCCACCCCACAGGCATGTGTCCACCTTTTACCCTCCCTCTTCACACCCCTGCCCTCAAGTCTTCCCTTCCCCGAAACTTGCTTTTTAGCATTGTAGTTAGGCCTGGTAGAAAGATTCAAATCACTGCTGAGTGACACTGGCCTATACATCGCATTTCAGTCGTTGCCTGATCCAGTTAAAAGGTAAATTTTACCGATTTCATACCATGTGTTTAGACAATATTGCGTGTGGATTGGGTATACTGATAACATAACAAAAAAGTCATGGCCATTTAACGTTAAAGCATAGCGTGCATTTATCTGGCATGCATTTTTTTTACCAGGTACTGCTGTACTTAAATCTACAGGTGAGATTCAGAAAAATATACTTGAGTAAGAAATCTTTCTTGAAAGTTATGGAAATGTATCTGCCGCACGCACCTGATTCACAGAGTTTGCAGCACATGATGTCAGTCCAGTCCCAACTGAACACAGAATAAAAGTAGACAAATCAAAGGGTCCTGGAGCTATACTGTAACCAGCAATAGTTGTCAACACCACTAAACCTAGAACAAAAAGATGAAAAAATGTACATCCTATAAAATTGACACTTGAATTGAAATCACTTTTTACCATTTACAATTCAAAAAGTTGCTCTGATTGGTCGTTTTTTGTTGTTGTTTTTTTTAACTATGTAGGCCTACTTGCTTACTCACTAGAAGTCAGTATCTGAACAACCTTCTCATAAAATTAATCAAAATAGAAAAAAAAAAAAAAAGAAAAGTTTTCCATCTTACCCGTGAGCCTAAACTTTGATAACATTTTGTAACATTCCAACAGTTTTTTGGGATGCAGCTGATTCTGACGCCATTCCAGATCATGAATCGACTCAATGTTGGTACCAGGGTTAGTTTTGTCTCGCTCCCGTTCGCGAACCGTCAGATGATACGATGACCTTGCAGGCAAGTCAGTGCCCCCAGAGGCTGAGTCTGTGGGAACTGTCACTCGACTAACACTGCTGGCCGAGAGTGTATCCAACTGGTACAATTGTTGGGAGCTGGAGACATGAACTGATGTACAGTCTGCCACATGCTTTGCCTTTAGCTCCAGAATGTGTCCTGTCCTTTTCAAATGAAGGGTTAAAAGTTCATCTTTATCAACATCAACTGTTTGCAGTGTATATTTAAGATCATCATTTTGCTGCAGTTTATTTCCTCTGTCTGAGTCTTTTCGAGGGAGGTCCAAATGAGAAGAAGATGTGGTTGCGGCAGCCTTAGTAGCTAACTGGGTAAAGATAGAAACGTTTTACGTTATCAATAACAGAAACAAGACTGCATTAATGAAAAGAAGAAAAACATGGATTATGTATTTTCAAACACGATTAAAGTGGCTTAAAAAAATAGCATAACACCCCCTGATACCACCCATTTGCTACTCCTTTTTAAATGAAAGTGAAGCTTGAGTGCCTTAAAATGTTTTAGAAAGTAGTACGATTTTTTTCTTGGTCTCAGATACAATAATAATAGATTTTATGCGAATAAAAACAATAAGGATAACGGAAGCCTACAGTATCTCCACCCTCCAGCTGTCAAATTGTCTCAAAATCAACTCGAAGTTCGCCCTGATAGCCCCACCCACAAATTTGATGTTAACCATCATTTGCTCAGAAGTCTGCTAGTCAAGAAACTTTCTTCTATGTGTGGCGTAAGATTGTCTCATACAGGACGCATGCCGTATCCAGTCCATGGTAATCCATGATTTAAGAATTTCACACATCTATGTGTATTTTGCTTTGCTATCAGTCTCGGCTAGCGGCGCAGCTGTTTCGGAACAAGAGTTGGGGAAACCTAAAACAGTGCCGGTATAGGTGAAGCGGGAAAAATTTTCAGCCACCTGTATAGGCTACTTATGCAACAATTTTATCTTGGTCATTCATGAGCTTACTATGATATGTTTACCGTTCAAGTCATCACCCATCACTGAAGTAGGGAGGCTGAGCTAGCTCAAAGCTTAACTTACCGTCCTCCTATGGGCCCTGCTGGGCATAAAATCTAATATTAAAACAAACATGTATCTACCTTTTGACACTGTAATAAAGCTACATGTATTTTATTATCTGATGAGGAAAGGACAAAGGTTGGCATTTTATCAGGTACAAAATTTATTACCATAGCTATTCTTGACTTGATCCCATCGTAACAAAATATAGAAAAAATAAAGGATGTTCAAATAGCAATAAAATGCGCCAGAGATACCTAATAAGGGACAATAAATCAAGTGAGGGCTAATACTCGGTAGTAGTACTTGCAGCCAAAGCGTAAACGAGCGTAATCATTGTGAACGCCTAAAAATTACGGTTTGGCATGTCAAAGTCAGCCAAAGGTGTCATGGATTTTCCAGTTTGACTGAAGTAAGTTCATGATGCCAGGCGCGCTTGACCAAAAGACACACATTATGGATTTTTACGCTTTCAGCGGACATAGGATATCAAATCTTAGCATTTACTTTGTGGAAAATACATCAAATTTCTTGCAATTTTTGGTGCTTTGACCAAGATCCTTTTGTTTTCTTTCTTTTTTAGATATGGCTTAGAGTTAGGATCTCTTGGTCTGTGTAGGACAAAATGTTTAAGAGCAAAACGAACGAAACTTTGTGGAAAATAAAACGCGCTTAACCTCAAGATGCGTTATAACTTATTGCCCTTGCCATTTCCAAGAAATTCCTCGCACAGCATGTAACGGACTTTCATGCATTACCGCTCTGTTGCACTGTTGTAGACCTAAATTTTGTGCATCCTCTCCTTCTGCCCACTACGCGTCAGCGCCACTCTGCATTGATCGGTAAAAATGTTTAGCTTGGAGTATATAAAGCACAGTAGGCACTAGATCTATGAGCAGGGATGCAAGCGGGTCATGCTCAAAAGGCAGGAAAATTTCACACTCTGTAGGTGCCCTTATAGAACTTTAAATGGATCAATTCAAATAGATAGATCTATATGACTTTACTAGTGCCTACACAGCTATACAACTATGAAGAAGTTTTTTATTTTTCATGACTCTAAATTTTTAAGATGTTTTCTTTAACTTTTAGCTCATAATATTTTCAAGTTTTCCTGCTTTATTTAGTTAAAGAAAACTGCTAAAAAAATCGGAATTCCTGCAAAAATTGGAAAACTTGCATCCCTGTATGAGTTACTGCTATCTTTAACTGCTCTTATGTGTTTGTGAAGCTTTGTTCGCCACGGATGATCGGCCAAGGTCGGAGCAGACAATAAGGGCATGAAACAAGGCGCGAGACCAAACCCTCCATCCCTCGAAGACCACATTATGTAGGCCTACTGTGCTTCGACTAAATATATGGTCTCCATCGTCTTAGTTTGTCACTATAATTTATGTAATACTAGTATATTTTAATTTCAACAAAACAAAACAAGGGCACCGCAAAAATTTACGTGATTGACCCTCTAATTTTGAGGGCATTACGGCAAATTCCAAGGCCACGATCTATTTCAAGCCCTGCTCATATCAACATTCTTCACATTTCAAGGAGGCCTACTGGCTATCATGTTGAGCCTGAGTGGAAAACAAATGCAGGTGTGAACACATTGCACTTGGGCAAAATTAAGCTTGCCTTGTGAATTGGTTACTGCTCATATATTTCTTTTGTCCATTTCTGTTAGCAAGCAACATGATACTTACGAAACGATGGTGACGTCGTTTGGACCATGTTAGAGTCTGCTGATGATTCAGCACACAAGGAATCCTTGAAGAACTAGAAGAATGTGATAAAGGTCTTGTCCTATAGTTTTGCCTATGGAGTGATCGACTCACATTCACCGCAATCCGCGCAGTCATCATTGTCATCCTATATAACATAAGATAAGAAATATCACATGATGATGACTAAACATAGAGCTACTAACTATTAACTTCGCAACTATTCTATGAAAGCCAAAGGCTTAGTATCCATGATAACAATAACTAGAATAAAATTTGAAAACTAATAATAAAGAAAGTAAATGTGTGGTTTTGAGGGTACTTTCCTTCATCCCGTGGTGAATTCATTGCTAAGATGAACTAGAGAAACCTGCTAGGACAGTTGATTTGTTATTTAAGGATTAACTGTATGATTACAACAGCCAAATGAAGATCCTGTTGTCGTTTGAGGTGAAGCAAAGTCATGAAAATCACAGCTCAGAACAAATTTTGAAGGATGTTGTTATTCATGCATCCTGCGAGAATAGCGCCCTGTGTTATTCACGCATCCTGTGACTAATGTGAGTGTAGACTCAGTTTTCCTAGAGATTGATAATTTTTTAACTGCAACACTGTAACAATAAGAGAGGGATTCAAACAAAACAGCTGCAGATTTTTACCAACCGTTGCATCTTCTGAACCCATAATAGGAGCAACAATGAAGACAGCTGCAGGTTTTTACCTACCAATGAATTGTCTGGACTAAAAAGGAGCAACAATTTAAAAAAGCTGCAGGATCATACCAACTAATATATTTTCAACTCAAGACAAGAGCAACAATCAAAACAGCTGCAGACTTTTTATCAAACAGTGAAGTTACAAGAGAGGAGAAACAATTAAAACTACAGCTGCAAGCTTTTATTTTTACAACCATTGCATCTTCTAAACTCACGAGAGGAGCAAAAAGTAAAACAGCTGCAGGTTTTTACCATTCAATGCTTATTCTGAACTCGGAGGGGAGCAACAATCAAAACAGTTGCAGGTTTTTACCTATCAATGTATCAATTTACTTATGATTACAAACTCCGCTAAACATTTCCAAACTTCAAATGTATGTTTTTTAAGGTTTACAGTAGAAACTGTCTAATACATTGATCAAGGTCTGATAATTTGAAATTCTCACTATACATGTACTATAATAGGTGTGTGTTTCATATATTGTCTTTGGCTTTGAGGTGTTCTTGACTCATTCAAAGTGATTGTGTTTGTGCTTGAACTAGTATGCAAAGACTGAGTGAAAGAGGGAGGCGCTAATACTATTAACAAATCAGATAAATGTTGCAGTGAAAAAATGTGACCATCTTGTGTACAATTCAAATCCTCATAATTCAAAGCTTGTGTCCATCCCCATGACATTTAAAAGAGATTGCCACAGCACAAAAGTTTTTATTTCGCTTCTTACAGCATTGAAATTTTAGAGAAAATATTCAAATTTGAAACAACAACCCCCCCCCCTCCCTCCCCATTAATTTCATGAATCAATGACTTGGTAATATCTATGAGGTGAGGATAATTATTGTTCAGTGAAGCAACGAGTTCGGAACCAAAGAGACCTCTCAACGAGGGACGCTTAAAGTTTTATTTTCCTCTTTGGCTCTATTAAAAAAACGTTGGATCCAACGAGTTTCAAGTTTTCTAGCCTCCATCCAACAAGGGAAGCAAACCCAATCCTTGACTCCAGCACACTAGTAAAATTACATCAAACTGCAAACGCTTTAATAGACTTCACGCGTTTCAACACTCGCAAATTTATTCTAGGCCTTTGTCTATGTCGCAAATTTATTCTAGGCCTTTGTCTATGTTGTGATGCTTGGACAGTATGTTTGAAAACACCAAGATGCCTTCTACTTCAGTTGTTTCTATAGTGCTTAGTAACAAAAAACAAAAATGTCTTTCTTATGTGACAGAACTTCAGATTATTGACAGAGATGAATAGACCTATCAAGAGATTCTCTGTGTCTGACTGTCTGTAGTAGATCTAGAGACTTAGAATCTACTAGAATCTAGAAATAGGTCTACTAGCTGTCTATTGTTAAAATCAAACTCTGCAAGCAAAATTATAAGCTGACACTACAGAGCTAGAGGGAAGTGTGCTTATTTTAGGCCAGACTCTAGAGATTTCTTATGACTAACATACATGTAGGCCTGTACATAATTTCATAAAGCGCCATGAATTGACAACCTATGGGGAATAAAGGCAGTCTAGGCCAAAGGGCCTTCATGCATGCTGCGAGAATAACAACATGGCTTGAATTAGGTGTTCAGAAGGGCAAGCGAAAATGGCCTCAGTGAGGCCTGAAAATCAGAGGGCACCAAGGCAATATGCTTGGGCACCAAGGCAAAAGTTATAGGTGATCATTTTGTTGATTAAAATTAGTAACAATTTACTAAATAAAAACACAATTTGTTCCTTGCTCTTTATAAAAGTATAGAGAGGGTCTTTGTTTATTTAGTCATAAATAGAATTAGAATAAGTAAATCCCAGTTAATCACATTAAACAAAAGACTAAAAATAGTAACACTCTTCTTTAATCTTTCCACCTCTGCCTGATCAATTTTCTTAAAGGCTGTTTATAATGCCAACTCCTTTCATCTAGACGTTTTTCTTACGTGCCTCTGACTTCACATGTGCCACTGAAGTGTCTTTCTTTACTTTTATTCATCTCCTTATAATGCACTGATCCCACTGGAACAGAAGACTCTTGATGAAAATGTTTTCAAATGTGGTCCACCTTAGCCACTCCAGATTCCACAATTTTCACAATTTTATACTGCCAGTGGCAATTTTTGTCTTTTTCTTGTCTATTTGTGTGGCTGCTGATGTTGATGCTGAGGTTTCCATTGGTGATGATAATGATGATGGTGGTAGTTATTATTCTGACAATTTTGCCACTCATGTTGATGATGATGATGAGGATGATGATAAAATATGAGTTATATATGGATGCAGGAAAAGCGTATGATTCTGACAGGCGATGATAAAGATGATCTGAATAGTTTATTAACTCAGTTTTATATCAAATAATTCATTATTATAGTAGAGTGAGTGATATTGAAGCCTAAAACTACGTAGGCCTACATTTATCATGAATTCAAATCTCTCTCTCTCCCTCTCTTTTTTTCTCTCTTTCTCTATCTATCTATCTTCCCCCTACCCCCCTCCAACACTCACACTCACAGCAGTACAAAAGTGCCGACATGTAGTGCGTCGTCTAAATTTAACGATTGACGCTTTCGTTCAAATTAGATTTAGGCTTCACAAATCCCGTTACGAAGCCCAGCGGCCGCGCATCTTTATATTTTCTAACGCCACTAACACTTTCAAACCAGAAAACATCAAAGAAAAGTCATATTTTTGTTTTTTGAAGACCTGAAATGTAGTGCGTACAGTAGAATCCCTTTAAACTGAAAGACGGTAAACTAAAAAATACGATGATCCGCAAAAAAAATACGATGATCCGCAAAGAAATCAATAGATTTTACAAGTCTCTTCTTTGTCTTTGTAACCATTCATGCGATAAACCTAAATGCGTCTAAGCGGCACTGACTTTAAAGCGAAACAATCTGAAGCGTCCACTCCCTCTCTCTCTCTCTTTCTTTTTGTTTTTCCATCACTTCTTTAACTTGGGGAAGGGGAAGAACACTCCCGAGCCCTTGCCGCACGATTGATTTAAAGCTAGATCTAGATCTACAGTCCGTGGGGCGTACCATCAGTGAAAAGGGGATGGGGGAGCAAGGAGCCCGAGTGGGAAAAAAAGAGGAAGGGGGTGGCCTAGTCTAGCTTGAGCTTGGGTGGCGTGACTGCGTGTGTGTGTGTGTTGGCTCGCTTTGTCTGTGGTACTGAAACTGATTGGCAGTGCCAGTGATGTAACGCGACTCGGTCATCGAGATTGGAACTTTTCTTACTGATGCATTGATTGGCCCCACATGTAGAGTGTGAGAGGCATTGAGCTAGGCCAATCAAATTTACCGAGCTTTGTAACCTCCCTCTAAATCGAGATAAACTGGGCGCCTACAACACACCGTCACTGCGTCACACTGTCACTGTCGGTCAGCGCAGTTAGACCTGTGATTACTGATTGAGATTTCGCCTTGCGATACTCATTTTTATAATCTCTAGTCTTAGTCTCAGTTTTGTTGCTAGCGCTTATCGGTTCACTTTAACCAAGCATTCAGTTAAGATGTCCAAAAGAAAGCACAGTGCTTACACGATTGACTTTAACTTCAAATCTTATCCGAAGTGGAGGAAAAGAAGTTAACAAAAACGGAAACCTGCAAGAAACACAGAATCCCTAACTCAACGCTGTCTACGATTTTGAAAGACACTGAAAAGCTACAAAAGGCCTGTGATGACTTGAAATTCAGACCGGCTACAAATGAAACAAAACTTTGCAGTCACGAAGGACTAGAGGATGCAGTGTTTGCCTGGTTTCGCCAAGCGATGGCGATGAATGTTCCATTGTCAGGCCCAGTAGTTATAGGCAAGGCAGCGGAAATAGCACAGCTAATGAACTTTAAATGTTACCCCTACCCCCAGTTGGGTGGAGAAGTTCAAACAGAGGAAAACAAAACAAACAAACAAAAAAAAAACAATCAACAATGAACAAATGAACACACATTATGTCCATGGGCTTTATTGATTGAAAAATGCAAAGGGAGACAACTTGTGATGTTGCAGTTTTGGGGCTCGATTATTTCCCGTTAAAATTTATATTACAAAAAGGACTTATTTTAAACCAAAATGACTTCAAACCGAAATGGATTAGAAGGACCCCAAAATTTCGTTTTAAAGGGATTCTACTGTATTTAAAAATTCGCAACATTAACGAGCGCACATGGGCAAACTTAGACCTAACAACCGGGAAAAACCTATTATCGATAAAAGGCTTATCGGATCGGTAAACTGCTAGAATAAAGCCTGTTTTATGAGGTTTGATGTGTGTTTGTTACAATTTTTGATTAAAAACCGTTCAGTGGTCTATATTGCCGTTCCTAATGTAAAAATCAGCATTACTAGGTGCCAGGTTTAGCCAAACGTACAAACGGACGCTCGTTAACCATAGCAACGCACAGATGATGCACACTTTAAAGAACATTCCGATGACTTCTGCTCATGTAATAAGTTTACAATATATTGGTTTTGCCAGTTTAAAAAATTTAACTTATAATTATAGAATGAATACTTCAGTTTTGTAGAAAATCACCTCGTAAGATGTATAATAATGCATTCTGTTACTGTTAGCTGTAGGCTTAGAACTAGTTTGACTGTGTTGAGCAAAGGTGATGCATACAGGCTTCAAAGGTCACAATTTATCAACTATTCATCACAACTGAAAACGTAAATTCCCAACAAGGGTATTTGAAAAAGTTTTTATTTTAACTGCAATAAGAAAAATATTACTAAAACCATTTCATTAAGCTTGAAAATAAATAGTCTTGAAGTTAAACTGCCGTAAAGTAAAAAAAGCTGTAGGTCTACCCTCCCTCTATTCACCAAGCTCTATCTCTTTTCACAATAGTCTCTTGCTAAAAAAAAATTACACTCCTAAATTCAGCATAAAATTCCCTTTAATTTGATATATATATAATTATGTACCGGCAGCCAAAATTTTAAAATTGAGACACAGCAGTAAAAACTGTTTTAAATGAAAGCTAGTCACTTGCAAAATTTGAAGCTAATATCTTGAATACTTTTTGAGTTATGGCACGTTGAAGTCGGTGATTTTTGTGAAAAAATGCGTACGTTACAATATTTCCTGACTTCAAGAACGAAAAACTTTTTACCAAATGTCTTCTTGAGACTCATATTTCTGGAATCAAGAGTCAAGCATGTGAACTTTCCAATGAAATACCATTGCTTGGTTGAAAATGCAGGAATCTGATTTTACTGATTACAGAGCGTCAAAATAAAGAAAAATGCAGTAACCTCTATGTGAAAAAGGTAAAAATTGGCTGGAAACCCATTTTAAGATACCACTAGTTCAAAAGATTATTCACAAAATGCCACAATTTAAGCATTAATCAAAGGACTATAAAACACAGAACAGGCCCAATTTTTTTCAGGGAAATTGGCATCTTATTTTTTACTTTAAGTTGAGCCAAAGATGGGCTTGCGGACATTTTCGCACTTTTAAGACGTTGGAAAATCAGAAAAATTTGGTGTTTTTACTAAATATCTCAGAAAGTAACAGAGACAGACATGCAAAACCATATATCAAATTAAAGGATTTTACAAGGGGAATTCATATTAGCAGCTCTTGTGCATGAAATATGCATGGTAATAAATCTATGACCGTTTGAAGCCTGCAAATTGGGGATATATTGCTGAAACTTGCCTATTGCTATTTTTAAAGAAGAGTTTGCGGCACCAAAATATAAGTTTTTAAAAACACTTTCATGTACATATAGTTCTTTCTCACAAGAATGCTAAAAATTGTAAGAAACATGGCTTGTTTATATTGTTTTTTTAGACAAGAATTATTATGTTTTTACGTAATGATATGCACGTATTAATTTAGTTTCAGCGAGTTGAATGTGTT
>BMAT01005457.1:61124-75398 GCA_019649035.1 Elysia marginata | reverse complement strand
TGCTAATCACAACGATTTTGCTATTTTTATAGTATCATTGGATTCTCATAAGTAGTTTTCTTTCAAAATTTTTGCATAAATACTGTCCATTGTTTTTATCCTCTTATTTTCATTGTAACACAAACACACCAAAAAAATCAAACATAAATAATACCCAAATTTGATTGCTAATTATGTAATATTTTTGCGCCTTGAATTTCTACCTGTCTTGCAACAAACTTTACAAAATGGTTTTTTGATTAACAAATTTATAACCCTTGTTTGTTGCATAGTTCACCCCCATCCTCCAATTGAATTTTCCAGCAGTTTTTTTTACTTTCTCAACGTTTGCAGCTCCAGTGCTAGCACATACACTCAGGACTTTGTCTGTTCAACTGCTGTGGGTAAAGATTTGGTGCCTAGACTTGGAATGTTTACATTGTCTGACCTCAGAGTGAAGATACTACGTTCCTTGCTCCAATGCAACTTACCTAAGGTAAGCAGTGTTTCAGTTGCAATCTAACTTCTTTGTTTGACTTTTTTTTTACTGTCATGCACATTAACTGTTCATTTGAAAAAACATTAAAGAAAAGAAATTCATAGACCAAAAAATTTTATTTACACTTTACAAATGCAGTCAATTTTGTAAAAGTTGAAGTTACTTAAGGCAGTTTTCAATTCACTTGGTTTTTTTTTGTTTTTGTGTCTCATGGGGACAATTACATATGAGGACTTGCACTTAAGTCCATTTTTCATCAAGCCATTGTTATTAGATGCATGTATTTCTTATGGAAATCAATTGAACCAAGTTGACTGTAGCTAAGTATGAATGATATGAAAGTTAAAAAAAAAATTTATGGATTGGTGGCTGTTACTGACAGACAATTGATCTAAATTCATCTTGTTTTTATCACTTTTTTCATTTAGGGAATTTATCTTTGCCTGTTCAAAATGATTTTATATTAATCTTCATCATCCTCCACAAAATACGTGAAAAAAAATGAGATGTTAATGCTTTCAGTGGTGGAGCACTTGGGTGTAACGATACAAAAACTAGGATCCAATACCCAATAGGATGCATGTATGCTTCCAGAATTAACCAACCCAAACCTGTCTCCTTCCTTGCACCATTAGTACCAGATTTTAGCGACAGGATGTCTTAGGATCCTGTGTTGTTCCACCGGACGAAGCTCTGACCAAGCTGAGCAGACCCTGCTAGGTCTGCAGAGAGAGAGGCGTTACATGGCAGAGGATAACCTAAGCACCATTCAGGTAAGGGGGGGTAATTCCTCACAGAACCCAAGGGAAATTAATCACTACAAAAAAGTTTGAAAAATAATATATTATAATATAATTAAATAATATATTATAATTGTATTATAATCAAAAATTTATGAGATGCAGCAGTATCTCAGACAAGGACAGGGTAGAGATATGAGCACGGTTGTTAATGGATTAAAAGAGGCTAAAGCTGTTTGGTTTCCTCTTTCAAAAATGAGGGCGCAATATCTCTTGCCAGCATAGTCTTTATTCTCATTGATTATACCTAGAGGAGTATGAGTTGCTACTGACTATCAGAGATTTGTAGGTATCATTTCTATACAGTATTCCAACTGATGTTAAAAATTGTATCTCACACAGTTAAAATGTTCACTTCATGTGAACATGTTTAGTGGCTGCTTGTTTACTAATGAGGTGTTTGTGGATTTTTTTAAGGAAAATTTCTTTTTAGTTTTATGTGTCCGTTTAGATTGAATTTGTCTAAACAAAAAAAAAACAACAAAAAAAAACCAAACTTGGCAAGTCATGTATGTTTGAAGAAATCGTCATGAGTCAAATTTTGCCATCAATGAGTTACAGATAATCTTTAATAAATGATATCCATAGCGCAAGTCATAGGAACAAAGACACAAAACATTTTTTTTAAATGTTGTTAAAAGATTCGGTTTTAAATGAGTAACACTTAAAACATTTTGTTAGGTGTTAAGGCAGTAAGTCAATTTACAAAACAAGCTCCACTTTCAATAAGTTAACTATACTTTTAATTCTTGGATCATGGACTGTGTTCAACTGCATTTAGTTAAGTGTTAAATGGCATGACATTATCTATCATTTTCCTTCTTTTAAGGGATTCTCATGTTATTCTTAATCTTCCTTAATTCAGGCACATATGATGCAGGTATTTCTTTTAAATTTCATTTTTGTTAGTGTATATTTTTAACATGCTGTTTGGTGATGGATTGTCTTATCTTTCCCTTTTTTTAAAGTTTTTGTTGCTACTTCTATGTGCTTTGTGCTTTTTAAACTTTAAAACAACAAATAATTGTGTTGATTAAATTGTGAAAATTGTTTTGAAATTTATGAATTTACCTTTTTGTAAGATTAATGTGCAAACTCTTTGAGGAGAACTTTTGTCAGTGTGTACCTGAGGGAATTTTTTTTTTAATTCACACATTTTTTGCCTTTGCTATACTTTAACTTTCCTGTTATTTCTTCAAATTCTTAAAGATGGAGAGTGTTTTGTTTTATAAAATATGATAATCAGACTTTGCTCCCAGAAGTAGTGGGCTAGTGTTATCTTGTGACAAGTGTAAATGGTTAGCCTTTTGCGGTTTTTTTTTACTCCCCTAAGTGTTAAACAAGTATTGTAGAAACTTTATAGGGCCACAGTACAGGAGGTGTCCAAATTAGAATTCATATTAACCTTTTGAAATTGATGAGAGCTAAGGTACCTTTTCCAAATGATATGTGTGGGCAAAGCAATTTTTAACACCCAAGGTGGTTCATACTTTTATTCCATTTTTATTTATTTAGTATTTACCTCACTTGTGATGCCTTTACAAAGCTACTCAGGTCGTCAATGTCATTTAATTTTTTTTCTCCCAATGTCACAGAAATTTGTTTTTCTTAAGTTTGCTTGTAGAGCAGAATCTAAAGAATAAACACTTTTCTAAGTAGAAAGTATTTCCTTAATGTGTTGAGGAACACCCTACTTGTTCAGATACCCACATTTTTAAAAACCTTTTTTGCTTCAACAAGCTTCAGTGTAGTTTCTTCTACTCAGAGTGGTGTGGCTTACTTCCCTTTGATTTATAATATAGCTGTACAAGCTTTTGTGTGTTAACAATAGTTTTTTCCTTGCTATAATCCTAATACAATAATGAATTAACATAAACCTATAAAACATCCTTTCTATGTGATTTTCTTCGTTTTTTTCATACATTGCTGCTTCTTGTTTGCTTTCAGCAAAGGCTTTTAGCTATAGCTAGGGACTTTTGTAATCTTAAATAGTTTTAGCATCTCTTTTAGCATATTATATCCATCTTTGAAAATATTATAGATTTTAGATGGACGCAATTTATCCTCTCAGATAGATAGAAATTTTATTTCCTGGCATCTAGTTGTTTAAGGCATATGGGCCAGTACTCTAATATGGAAATGCAAAAGTATGTTTTTTAAAAAATCTACAGATTTTGCCCATGAACCAGTGTGTAACATTGACTGAGGTCATGTGACTTTCCTGGCTATATATTTCTTATTACTTACAGCAATTTATATCGCACCATATTTCAACCATAAAGGAAATTTAATTAAAGAATTGAAAAAAGGTGTAGAATCAAAGCACATAATAAAGAAAACATGAATACATACAAAGGAAACTAAAAAAGCATACTTTGTCAAATGTGATCGAAGATAGACAAACTGTTCAATTGAAAACCACCAGAATGTAAAATACTGGTAAATACATAAGTATTATAATAAGATGCATAGATATAAAGAGAAATACATGCACTGGTATGATAATCTAAAAGAAAATTAGAGTAAAAGAAGTTTAATAAACATAGCTAGTTAAAACTTGAATTACTAAAAAAAAAAAACAGAATTATTCAAAACATGGTTTAAACTGAAATTCTAAGAACTTAATAAAGGTTTTCCACAAATCTTCATAAAAGTTCGGGTTGAAAAAGCTTTCACACAGTAGACTACTTAAGATTAATTGCAAGCAGTATGTGCTTCTAAAAGATAGGTCTTTATAATGTGTTTAAAAGATTTTGAAGAGGTGCTTACTTTAGAATGGACATCAATGTTATTCCAAAGTGTAGGTCCATAGACAGAGAAAGCATGTTTGCACATTTTCAAATTACTTGGTGGAATCACTTTAAGATCTTAAAGGGCGGCTTGGGGCATAAGGCTCTAAAAGGTTTCTCAAGTATAAGATAACATGGCTATGCTTGGACTTAAACAACGTACAAAGAGTTTTAGAATGAATCCACTCTCTTATAGGTAGCCAATGAAATAATTTAAGATCTGGCGTTGTGTGATTATGTTTTTTTGGTTTGTACATGGAACTATTTTGGCTGCTCGGCTTTTAAGCTTTCTATTTATAGAAATTAGGGGCAAGCCAGCAAAGAGGCTGTTGCAATAATCTTAACAACTTATAACGAAAAAGTTTACTAATAATTTAGCAGGTTGTGTGATTGTTTATCAATAAAGCTCCGAATTTTACCTTTGTTTCTTAGCTATGTAAAAATAAGTTTTTCAATATTGGCTATTTAGGTCAACAGTGAAAGTTAACTATCGAAGTAACATCCTAAATTCAGAACAAAACTGGGCAGTTTTTGCTTGAATTTCTCCAGCATCAATGTTGTGTTTTTTCTGATGTGCCATGCTTAATTTCTTCAGATATCTTGCATCTCTAGTGATTAAATTTAATACTTGGGTAGCCTCAGCATATTTCTAGACCAGCAATTTTTTATTAAGTCTCAATATAGAAAATGTAAAAAATGAACCTAACTTTAAAAAAAATTGTATATAAATCAAAGGGTTTTTTTGTTTTTGGTGATGGTACATTCAAAACATTTTGTAATGAAGAAAAAAGATTTGTCGCCTTATTGCCATTTTCAACTCAATAATAATTTCATTATTACATTTTAAGTTATAAATAGTAATATGCGTCCAGCTCTATGATGAAACAACTTGACTAAATTTGGACGCTAAAAAGTGCTTTCAAATTGATTAAAATGGTACTTTTTTAATTCATTTTTAAAACTTTGATTAAATGTACATCATAAAGATATTTCTGTTTTGCTTGTATCCTTATCCTCAATTCTATTCACACCCATGGTTCTACCCACATCCGTCATTCTGTCCACATCTGTGTCCAGGACTCCCTGAAAGCCTGCGAGAAGGATCTGGGGGAAATTGTCAACTTGCGCTGGCCACTCAATCCTCCAGGACAGTTTCTTCACGTCGTTGAAGTCAATGAAGACAGGTGGGCAGTTAAAGCTTCTTGTCTACCGTTCTGTGTTTTAATATTAAGAATGTTTGTCTTGTGACCAGTGCGAATGAGTCAGAAGTTAGAAAATTTTAATGTGAGTAAACACTTTGAAAAAGTCATTTTTTACTCCTTTCCTCTGTGTTTTAAGTAAACAAAAAATTTAATATTTTTCCTCTAAATATTGACGTTTGGGAGGGCAGAAAAGTGCAATATTCAAAATGGCAATGCCTTGAAGTTTGAAAACTATGACTTTGAACTCACTACCTCTGGTTTTGAGACTTTTTTTTTTGGTGAAGTCATAACAGATTTCCAAAAATGAAAAAAAATTAAAATTTTACCTCCATTAGTTTCAAATACTGTTTGTATTTGTTATCTTTAAAAGTGTAGTTAAGAGGGGCTTTTTGTTTGTGTCTTGGGAATACTTGCTGCAAAGTAAAAGAAGAGAAAAATTGCAATATTCTGCCTGTTTAAAGTGGCAACAGTCTTAGAAGCATATTGTTTAATTTCTTGTCCTGAAGAAAAACTAAAGTGACTCAGATTTTCATATTTTCCCCCCTATTTTTTAACATTTTTTTTTACTATATACAGAAAAAAGGGTATTTATTGAAGTAGGACGTATTTGGTTTAATCTTTAAAGGCATTCAAGATCTGACAAATAGCTTTTGTTAATTTATTCAATTTATTTTCAAAGCAAAGTTATTGACAACATGTTTCTTACTCATAAACAGCATAATCAGACATAGTGAAGTTAGAGACTTTCATTAGTTGAGAATTATAACATTTTTAAATGTACTAAATTATACAATATCTGATTTGTTGGAGAAATTGCAAGCATAGCCCTTATATTGTTGTATCACTTTTAAAAGCTAGTAAAGCTGGTCTTGGTTTGTTTCCTACAGGAAAATACAACTGGGTGTAGTAGTTTCATACTTAAAGGGTTATTTCTTAATTTTCATTTTCAACCTCAGCTCTGGGTGTTGCGGAGAGGCGCCACTATACAAAGCCTACTGGACGAGTGTTTCAACGTTCGACAAGATTATCCTTTCCCGCAAGATGCTGTCCGACCACTTGCCGAACGTTGTGCTGGCAGCGTTGGAGCAGTTGGTGGATCGTAATGTACAGCCAGCAGAGGTTCAATGATAATTGTCATTGCATTCTCATAATCATCCTCTTGCTTGGTCTTCCAAACCTCCTGTCAATTGTCAACCTTGTCCTGAGCTGTTTTGTCCAATATAAGTAGGGAAAAGACATTATCTTATAAAAAAAAACTTCAAAGAGTGTAAAACGACTCACAAAAATAGCGGAAGAGGCTATTATTTAAAATTAGATTTTTTTCAATTGTCATAACACGTATTGTTAAAGTCTGTATATTTGTATATGTGTGTTAGGAATTCTGCTTTATTGATAGCCTCTTCATCATCAAGCATTAGTTATTGATGGTAGCTATTGTATAACTTCAATTTCTGATATTTTGGTTTTGTATCATGAAATTGATTAACATTCAATACCATGCTTGTAGTTTTGTTTGTTTGTTGTTCTTCTTGTTGTTGTCGCTTCATAGTGGTATAAACTCCCTAAAATATATACATACATATATTCTGAAAGCATGTTCCATTTTGTATAGTGGAAAACTGTTTTCTGCTGTAGCGTTATTGAAGTGATTTGTTTTTTTGTATTTTATTTTAATTTGATGGTATTATGATAAGTTTAAATTTCTGAACTAAGTTTTTAAATGATTTCTTTCTTTAAAAGTATTACAACCGTGCTTTGTTTTTGTTTTTGCAAGTTTTATATAATTTTCTCGATTCAAATTTTGTAATACTCAGTATTTACTTTTGTTGCCGCAAGTGTTTAATTTTGCATGAAAAATAGTTTTGTGCTTACAAGGCTATTTTAATTTACAAATCGCATGCCTCAAATCCTAAGCTCTTTGGAAACAGGAAGCACTAGTTTTACATGTCTTTCTACGGCATACTTAGATTATTTGATTGCAACCAGGATGAATGAATTAAAGGTCGGAAATCCTTATTTGAGGAAATGGCTTTGAAAAATCTATTTTTCGTCTTTTTCTCTATATATTGAATCGACAAAAGTTTCAGTATCTTTCAAGAAAAATTTGATAAGTTCCTGAATTATTTTCGTTTCAAAGTTCAGTAAAATGAATGCATTTCTCAAACAAGCAATGCCTTAGAATGATAATTACGTAGCATCCGATTCATTCACCCTGTTCGTAAGCCATGTCAAATTTATCATATGACATTGTGACTAGCTTTTACAGGATTGTATGTGCTCAACTAGTGTGAGCAAAATATAAACTTTATGTCTAGCTGGCATTTAAAGGGTTCATTTGGATTTAATTTAAATCTGTTTAATCCATTATAAGCAAATTAAAATTTTGTTGGGTTTCATTATATCTATATACATTTTGTATCGTTTTTAACAATAGTATTGTTTTTCTTTTAATGTTAGTCATATGCCTATTGATGTAAGTGTGGAGCAGCGCGGCTCATTGGTTAGCATGTCGGACTTGTGATCTGGCGGTTGTGGGTTCCATTCCCAACCATGACGCATGTTGTAACTGCCTGAGGAAATCAATTTATTCAAACTTTCCTCACTCCACCCGCCTGTAAAATGGGCACTGGCTAAAGGTAGAGCTTGAAATTTTTAGAATGTTAGTATTTGAGCGCCTAACAGGCAACCGTAGTGTAATGCTCTAAAATATGAGCTGAGTTTGCTTTGATGTGTATTGGCCTGTTTGGGAAATGTGTTAGGTCTTGAAACTGCCTGCGGCGGTGGAAGAATATAACTGTTTTTTTTTTACATACTTATTTATTTTTTATGTCTGGTCGAGGGGTAAAGCCGATAGCTTACTTGTTCTGTTTGCACTCTTAGAGCTGGAATGTATGCTTTACCCAATGCCCCGACACAGACGCAAATACCCGTGACCAATGGAATCTCGCGGCGCCATATTGGTGTGGGCTGGGATTGTAAACGCCCTCTTGTCTGACACTACTGTCATCTATCATCAAATTGCATGGTATGTCTTATCACCTTTATGCTGATGATACGCAAATGTATTGTACTGACACGATAAATAACCTACCATTGCTCCTCTCAAAAACATCAATCTGTATCGAGAGTGTAAAAGAGTGGATGATGACCAACAAACTTAAACTCAATGATGATAAAACTGAAATCATTATACTTGGCAAAGATGTACATTCTATACCAACAACTACTCTGAACATCAACGGTAATATCATACCAACAAGCAAACGCATAAAAAACTTAGGCGTTTATCTAGATAACGACATGTCAATGTCATCACATGTAGATAATGTTTGCAGAGCAGCATATTTCCAAATTAGGAAAATAAGTACAATCCGAAATTTCCTTGACCGGAAAGTAACAACAACTCTCGTAGCATCTTTAGTATTATCCAGACTGGATTATTGTAACTCACTGCTTGCAGGGCTTCCAAAAGATCTTATACAAAGGCTTCAGGTTGTCCAACATAGCGCAGCCAGATTAATATCACGAAGCAAAAAGAGAGAACAAGTCACACCAATCTTATGTGGTTTGCATTGGCTTCCTATTGAGTACCGTATAATGTTTAAGATATGCCTAATCTGTTATAAATGCCTTAACAGCCAAGCGCCCGTGTATCTGTCTGAATCACTCTATAGATACACCCCAAATAGACCATTAAGATCGGCTGCAGATAACACGAAACTAGTAAAAACTGCAAGTAATTACAAGTTTTATGGTCAACGCTCGTTTTTCTGCTTTGGACCAACTGTCTGGAACTCACTCCCTTTAACCATCAGGGAAGCTAAATCAATAGAACTGTTTAAGAAACAGTTAAAACACTATCTTTTTCTGCAAGCATATTTCTAGGTATACATTTTAAACCTGTAACTCCTTTTGATTTGTCACGTTAGATAAATTTAAATGTACTTATGTTGTCGTGAATATCATTGTATTTATTAGCATTTGTGAACCGCATAGAGCAAACTCAATTGTTATGGATATGCGGTATATAAATTCAATATATTATTATTATTATTATTATTTATCTCTTTATCAAGGATTAAATTTACCACTTTAGACTCTTCCTCTAGATATATTGGAATAAATTCCTATTTTCCATACATCTAATAAGCATTATCCTTAATCTAGATATCTAGATCTAGATCATGTAGACCTAAATCTAGATCTATAGGCCTTATAGAATATTTACAGAATTAGAGGCAATTTCTATACTACCGGATTAAGGAGAGCTAGATCTAGAAATCAGTTTAAAAAATTCATTCGGTATTTTGCATGGTTTGGACTGATCTGTAATAGATATTAGCATTTGATGTAAAGGTATAGTAATCTATAGGGGGTGTTAGTTGACATGAAATGTTGTTGTGAAGCGCCAGGATTGTTATAGGGACAGAGAATGGGAACTTGGATTTTATTACATCTAGGCCTACAGTTTGCGGGTGTTTTAGTATTAAAGGTCTATCAATTGTTGTTTTTTTTTCATTTATTAATGCAAGCCTAAATAGATTTTAAAAAAAGTCTAGGTCTTTTTAAGAGGAAATCTATTTTTAGACATACTTTTTTTAAATATTAAAGATATTTTCAAAAAACCTGCGCGCGATTTTTCATATCATAGGGGTCTAGTCTTGTAGCTAGTTTTCTAATATCGATTTGTCCTTCTTTCCTGTCCTTGCATATACGGTCTGCCGCATAATTATGATTATTTTATGCATCGAATATGATTTATTGAGTATTCCTTTTTCATCCTACTAAAGAAAAAAATAAGACTCTGCCCAGATACTGCTGAACCATTATATAAATTTATCCCAAAAATAATAATGAAATAGCCTGAAAGATTAAGTTTTACTGTGTGAGGGGGGCGCACTGGTTAACTTAATACTACCTCATGTAGTAGAGTAATGCTGAGCCCCAAGGCCTAGGCAGGGGAATTTGCCGCAGCCCATCCCACAACAAGATGGCGGACTACCTCCTCTCATCGTCATGCGAGCTGCGCGGACGGCTGACAAAGCGAGAGAGGGGAGAACTGCCGCAGTTCTGGATCTAGTTAACTAATAGGGGAGATTGTTAAAATCTTTTGCTTTACCCAATAACATTTGAATTTGCTTATTTACGCAGTTTTTAAGGCAAGATCTGGCAAGAAAGAATGAGATACTTTGCAAAAAGTGCCTCCGGCATATTTTATTGGTTTTACTAGAAAACCTTTCAGTTTTTGTTTACCTTTTAAATTTCTTTGGTAAAAAGAAAATGTAAAACTGTAAAAGTCTTTCCTTTTCTCTTTCAATATTTCCTTCTCATATTTTTCCCTATTTTATCTTTTCTACATAAAAAAAAAAAGATTTTTATGTGAATTTTTGAGCCAAACAATATGAATTTTGTTTAGAAACTTAATATGTCTTTTTTCAAAAGATTTTTTTTATTCTCCTACATTGATGAAATAATTGACAGAGAGTTGTAAATAATTTTTTTTCTTTTTTTTTTTTTTAAAGTAGTTTTTGTTATTTTTTTGTTTTCCAAAGTGGGCTGGTAGCACAACACAATATTTTTGACAGATCTTCATATGATGCCCTTTTCCATGCTCTCTTCATTGAGCTCCTGCTGTATATCGTTATGATTTTTTGCAACTTGAAATTTAGAATGTACATATTATCTGGGTTTTGTTTGTAAAAATGTTAGTCCAAGCTAGCTTTTTTTTAAGTACTGAAATAGAACGATGTAGAAATAGAGAGGGAAATACAAATATTTTTCAGAGCTGCATGTCTTAAAGAAATTACATCGCATGCATGTTTAAACAAATAACATTGCATTTAAATCTGAAAAAACACCAATCAAAAAATATAGGTATATATATATATTTTTTCCCTACTGCTTCAATTCATCAAAATTCAATGTTTAGGATATTTTGATGCAACTTTCTCCCAGTAGAAATATTTTATTTATATTAAAACTAGACATGACTGTTCAAAGAGGAAAAGAAGCAAGCAATGAAAGCATAAAAAGCAGTGAATGTGAAGCATTGTTTTTGACTTTCTAAAGTCCTTGTCATAAACTAGTCATATTGGGATGAACTGCAATACACCTAGTAGTACTGATCTCACTAGCTCATAGACCCTAGAAGTTTTTATTGTGTTTTTATTTTCAAACTTGTAATTCTAGTTCATAAGTCAAAAATGTGTACCACATTATTTACCTGGAATGCTTAAGTAAAAGTGTGAAAATGCTTGCCAAATATCTATATTTAGTTGGGGTATACCAGACCTGTTCGATTAATTGACTGGGCTGTGCCAAAAGTTGCCTTTCTTTCCTTCATGTTATCCAGTAACTGTGTATTGACTGTCCCAGTCAAACTTTGAACATAGGTCTATCAATATGCATCTCATCATCATTTGTCTCCTCATAAATCATCTCCCTGTCAATTCAATATCTGTCTCCATCCGACCCTGCCACTATTACTGTTTTCTTCTCCTCCTAATGCTGTGTGTCAAAATTACCTTGTGATGTTTTTAAGATTGTTAAACTTATTTTTGGTCTTGGTAGAAAAACACTTGTAGTCAACTAAGCTGTTTGGCAGAGTCAGAAAATGTGGAGAGGGTGGTATCAATGCATCTTCAAAACTTAGCAATTTATTTCATTCAGCGCATGTTTCATGCACAGTGCTTCTAAGACAGATAATACAATTCAAGGCTATATTATTCTGTTTTGAAATTTTTAGGTTTGATTTGGATATCTGTTGATTTCATATCTTTTTAGGCTTAAATAGGGGTTTAGGGTTTTCTTATCGAAAACTTTATGACTTTTGATTTCAAGTATTTTTTAGATTATATCATGACAAAGCCAAAGTGTTGCAGGGCAAGCTTTTTTCCACCAGCTCTTCACTATTCTCTATTGTATGATATATATATATATAATAAAGTATACATTTGTGTTTGTGATATACTATGTGTTGATAACACTCAATTTCTTGAAGTCTTTATGTAACTGAGGGATGATTCTTTTTCCAGCTGAATCCAGAGTTGATGCTTATGTGAATTTTTTTTTGTTTTAAAGGTAAATTCAAATCTCATGATTTTTCCAACACTCAACACATCCAGGTTTCCATTAGCAGTTTATAGTGTTACGCCTGTGTAGTCAATATTAATTGAACTTGCAAAGTTCAAACGCCGAGCTGTTGCATGTAGCTTTATACATTCTTTGTTTTTTTGCTTAGCGATTCTTGTTATTAAAGATGCTAGAGTTCAATAATAAGGTAAGGATTAATACAACAAAGCTTTATTCATCCAGTGGACAATTAATTTTGCTTTTACAGTTTTGCATTTATCTGTATCTATCTCTCCCTCACCCATCTCCCTCTCTCTTTCACACATCTAACCTTGCATTATTGCTGTACAGTTTTCTCTTTTCTTTCCAATTCAAAATGCTCATATTATCAATTGGTCTTCTTTTTTCTATAAATTATTTCTGTTTCACATTATATGTGTGCATAAAATTATTTATTCGTGTGCTTCAATTTGAACATATCTGCAGGCAGCAATTCTTCTGTACTGACTGCCAATTTTTTTTTTTTTTTGAAATTTCATGAGCCTTATTGATAATATGTTATTTTGTATACAAAGGCTAGTTTTACACACTTCATTCTGTCTTTCATTAGAATCCGCTTGACAATTTTGCATGCACATTTAAATGTAATTGTGGGTTGAGCACGCTTTTTGAAATGAAATAAAAATTAATATATGACAACATGTACTCGTCTGTCTTTTCTGCCCATTTCCTCATGTATACATAGAAATCCTGATAAACTTAACACATGTATGTAGATTTTAAACAAAGTTGACTTTAACCATTACAAAAATATTTTAAAAAAGTACAAAATGGAACTACCAAACGGAGTTGAGTTGACTTTAACCATTACAAAAATATAAAGAAATAGAAAATGAGACTGCCAAACGAAATAACCAAGTGCTGACTTTTAATTGGATTCCACTGTAGCTGATAGTGGCAGAGTGGTTGTTGTCTTTATTGGCTGTGTGTCTTTCTCTTCTGCCACTACATTCTGACTTTTCATTTATGTTTTATCGTTTTGATAGTGCTTATGTGACGTCATACTGTTCCTTTAAGTAGGGCTCGTTTAACAAATGGTCTTTGGATTTCAAGGAAACGAAGAGAAAAATGAAACAAGCGTACAAATTTGGCCAAAAATGTCATTTTGAATGTTTAGCTCAAATCTAGAATAGATAATAAAACACAACAGATACATACAGAATACAATCTGTTAAAAATACAGTCTACAACTATTAAGTAAAAAGAAATTGTAGACACTTGGTGACTTTGGGCAGAGGTCTATGAAAGTCCAATTCGGATATTTCGAACTCCACGTGTACAAAATTTAATTTTGATATATAAAAAAAAGAATGCCAAATATCACCATGCATTACAAATGGAGCCTATAATTTATAATCTCAATATTGGTTGAATTTGGACTCGGCTGTGTGTCGTTCGTCTACGAGACCACACAAAGTTAAGTCATTGAAAAGACGAGGGTCAAATCATAGGGCCTTTCTCAAACGTTTGCCCGTGTAGCGTGGATATGACTGATTGTGTTTTAGATTCTTAATAAATGTTTGCATTGTTGTCGGATGATCTGTCGTAGGCGAGACGGTCTAAACACAGGCCAGTTACCCAAAACTTAACACACCTCTCACCCTGTATGTTTAACACTAACGTGTAAAGGGCCGGCCCTTTGCTCAAAAACATTTGTTAGCTTGCTTATGTTCTAACTCATACCAAGGATTAGAAGAGTTAGATCGAAATGATACTTGGGTACAAATTTGTTTACAATTAGGCTGGATGGCCTGGTACTGAGAACGTCTCGGTCGTAGGCAAGGCCGTCGAATTACAAACCAAAAAAACATAGTGTGAGCACATAATCACAATGACCCCTGAATCTCAACAGGACTTGTACAGAATGCGATATG